>JAEQML010051816.1:0-44438 GCA_016904865.1 Pissodes strobi | reverse complement strand
AAATATAGCAGAACATGTAAATATAGAGCTAAGAGAATTATGTAATTACGACCCTACTGTAGGAAACAATAGAACACCGTGCTACAAAAGACCAAAAGCGATAATAGATAGATTATTTGAATAAAATACAGACATTTAGGAAAAGACATTTAAGAAAACTAGAATAGAGAGGCGCCCATAGTATGGGCAGTA
This sequence comes from Pissodes strobi, assembly GCA_016904865.1. Lineage (NCBI taxonomy): Eukaryota > Metazoa > Arthropoda > Insecta > Coleoptera > Curculionidae > Pissodes > Pissodes strobi. Next base: position 44,246 of record JAEQML010051816.1, on the reverse strand, counting down.
AGTGTAAATAACTTTAGAGGCAATTGGTTATACAGGGTGGCCCCGTAACTAGACTGATGAAAACGACAAGGCGTGTTTTCGCAGGCGGCGGTGGTTTGGTGGGTAGTTTCCTGCATAGATATATGCAGGGAGAGTTCCACACTACCCTCCTTGTTGCCAGAAGGGTGCCGATACATCGGTTCCATCGCCTTATCAAAGAAAAAGGCAGGATCGACCATTCCTTCATCCTCGTTAATCGGGCTACTAGGTGTCTCAGTCAACATCAATATGTCCTGGCATGGCCACGTTGCTAACATCGCAAAATCAGCCTCGCAGAAGCTTGGTGTGCTATTTCGCAATAAAAAAACTTCATACACCACAGCAGCTCCTCTTGCTCTACAAAGCCCACCTTTAAGCCGCTGGATTCCATTCAGAAGAGAGCCGTGCGTCTCACGACAGATGTTCCTCCTCCAGGGGCGAACAGAACATCGCTTTACAAGGAATCCTTTGTCTGGCGTGCTGCGCACTCTCCCAGGACTTCCTAATTACAACCTGCAGCTATTCAAGAACCGTGTCAATCAACATCTTTGTACACACTCTGCTCGTCGCGTGCCATAGGATCTTCCTTTAGTGTGTGTACCACTGGCATAAAAAAGTAAATTTGAAGCAATCTGTGTTCAGCTACAAAATTCGTCAAATCCATTGCTTTTAATAGCTTATATAAAAAAACGATAACTTTTATTATTTTGAAAACCAGCCAATAACCATTGCAATTAACCAAGTACGATTTTAAATAAGATTACATACCTGCAGTCCTCGGTGGAGGTAAGGCGCCAATAAAGCCGGGAGAGTATGGTCCATTAATACCTCTTGGCTCTGAAAAGGAGACCGAAATGTCAGATTTTTAGAAACATTGTTTTTTGTTTGCATATTTATGCTTCTGTCTGTTTCAGCATGTAACAGATGCTCGAAATCAAACAAAAACCAACGTCGCTAAAAATCCAAACAAACATTCTACTTGCTTAAGTAAATTTGATTTAGTATTTATTTATTCGGCTTTATTTTTAAATTTAGATTTTGATATTCTGAAAACCTGCCAGTAACTTCAAATATTACATACCTCCCCATGCTCCATATGTATTTTGGCCAGCGAGGCCGTATCTAAGATGGTTGAGACCTGGAGAGAAAACTAAGCTTATTATTCTGCTCGTAATCAATGCAATGAAATTGTAATAAATATGTGCGCCATAACTATATGTCATTCAAGAAATATTTTAAATGTCAATTTGCAATTATTAACTCATATATTACTGCCAAAGATACCTAAAGAGGATATGATCTACAAAACATGTTTAAACTTTAGCTATAAAACCAACTATTATATCTCTTTGATCGTCAGATTATGTCAGAGGTTAAGTGAACCGTGCCAATTATTTCTTGGAATTAATTCATCTTATGAAATTCAAAGCTGTTTCTAAAGTGATTTATTTATGATCGGGTAAAAATTGTAACATTATCTGCAGGTTACTAAAGTTGAATTTTAGGTTTTCAGATATGCCTTATGCAAGATTATCTAGGTTTTGAGGCAAATTTTTAAATTAGGTTAAAACATCCTGTTTCTGAGCGTCGCTTTTCGGTTGTAAAAAGCCGTTATAATTAGTTTAAAAATGATTAAATACCATAATAGGGTGAGTCTTGTTTGGGTTAGTTTGGCGCACAAACTCCGCTTTTAGGACCAGAACCTTTCTGTGGCATAGGGATGCACACCTACAAGGAAGAATTGCGAGAAGAGGGAACCAAATGGATCAGTTTATGAGAACGCCTTCCAGGGTTAAGGCAATCAAACATATTTCTAGTGCCCCCTGACCCAGGAAGATGAAAAACCTTATAACACTGAGTAAGAACAATCTCCGTATCCTCACCGGCTTTCTTACGAGCCACTGCCGGTCGAGAAGGCACCTGGCGAGAATAAATATTGGAAACGAGGACATTTCTCGATTCTGTGAGGAGGGGCTGAGGCTAAGCCTTTATACCCTTATTTTTAAAGCGGTGTAAAAAGTACGTTAATAATGGTATATGTTATAAAAAAATTTTGACATTTGCTTCTACATTCAGTAGTTATGCTAGGAATGTTTTACAGTCTCTCTATTCAAATATTAGTTCAATCGCCGATACTTCAATACGATCTCCTTATTCATCGATATATTGAGACACCTACATTTTCTGGGACAAAAGAGCTGCTCTATCGGCTCTCAAGTTGGATAGAATCAATACTGCGCCAGTGTCTGAATGTAGGGACGTCTTGGGGGCCTTGGCCGAGCATGATAGGGTGAGTCTTTTTTGGGTTCGGAAACACTCGAATGTCTCGGGGTACGTGGAGGCAGATTGTCTGGCATGATAGATAGTGTTTCGCAATGCATCCAGTGGGAGTGGAACCTGTAATAGGTGTGCCATGGTTGCCATGCTAAAGAACGTAATGATTCTGCGAGTTAGGGATCTATGGCGGACCACTCGAGGAAGGAGGCCGGCTGAGTTACTCTTGGGTAACCCAGCGCTTTGCAGGATTAGGACCTTGCTTGTTCTGAAGAGCGGAGGGGGACATGAGGCTTGGGACGGTGCTTTTACAGGACATTGTATCTTGAACATGCATTTGCCCCCCTTTGGTGTTCCTTAGAAGACAAGGATTCGTGTACTTTGAGAGCTATGTGCTGATCTCGGAAGGCGTAAGAATGAGGCTAAGCCTTTATACCCTTATTTTTAAAGCGGTGTAAAAAGTACGTTAATAATGGTATATGTTATTAAAAAAATGTTGACATTTGCTTCTACATTCAGTAGTTATGCTAGGAATGTTTTACAGTCTCTCTATTCAAACATTAATTCAATCGCTGATACTTTAATACGATCTCCATATTGATCGATATATTGAGACATCTACATTTTCTGGGACAGAAGAGCTGCTCTATCGGCTCTCGAGTTGGATAGAATCAATACTGCGCCAGTGTCTGAATGTAGGGACGTCTTGGTGGCCTTGGCCGAGCATAATAAAGTGAGTCTTTTTTGGGTTCGGAAACACTCGAAGGCAGATTGTCTGGCATGATAATGTTTTGCAATGTATACAATGGGACTGGAGCCTGTAATAGGTGTGTCATGGTTGCCATGCTAAAGAAAGTAATGATTGTGCGAGTTAGGGATCTATGGCGGACCACTCGAGGAATGAGGCCGGCTGAGCTACTCTTGGGTAACCCAGCGCTTTGCAGGATTGAATAAGCATTTGCACCCCCTCTGGTGTTCCTTAGAGGACGAGGATTCGTGTACTTTGAGAGCTACGTGCTGATCTCGGAAGGCGTAAGAATGATATCTCCGTGGAAGTTGTGTGCCTACGCTAGGTAGGCCAGACTTCTGGGCTGAATTAGTGTGTGAGTGGACGCAAAATGGGATTAGACCGGTGGCCTATAAGTAAGGGATTCTCGCCCGCCACGCGTTTTAAATTCTTATTGAGCCACAGTTACTCTAACCTAAATTAACCCAACCTTCGGTAACTTTTACAAATTAGTTTTATTTATCGCGGAAATATAAATATCCTAAACATCAGTTTATCATCATCATTCGTAAAAATTTAGAAACGATAAACTTACCCATTACATGTGCCTTAAGCAGGGTTCTGACGTGTTTCTGTTCTACTGGATTTCTGATTTCACCACGTCGAAGTGCTTCATACGCTGAAAAAAAAATAGTATCTGAATTATGACTTAGAGGTATAATATCGACGAAATCTTTGAGAAGTTGGGAGAAAATGATAGATTTCGACGAGGGATAATAGGATGCTGAAAAAGGATCAGTTTTATGGGCATTATATTTGCTAGAGAGGGTAGATTATGTTTTTGTACCTATCAGCTGACCCTGAATGGAACTAGAAAGGCAACCTTTCCATCAAATAATATGTATGAAGCACTCTTCTTTATATCACCTTTGCCAAGATGTCGATCTCGCTTAGAGCGTTCAAACAAAGAAACGAAGTTGAGAAGCTTTTTCGTAGAACAAATTTTATAAATAAACCATACTCAATGAATCAATGATTTAACCAAGACGCAAGATCGAAAAACTTTTATTTATAATAATTGCAATCAGTTTAATCAAACTAATAATTAACCCTTTGGATAATTATCGAGATATTTAGTTAATTATCATATTCTGCCAGATAAATATCTCCCAATTGACGTATTGGGTCAGCTGAATCATTCTGCTAATTATTTACGGCCGGTCGAATTTGTTAATTTGACTTTGGTCAATTCACACTCGACCAATTCAAATAAACTGATGGAAAAGTTGTTTTCTAAAAGGCCTTAATATCTAGTTGATGAACCAACTAAACAGAAAGCAGTACCTTCTTTGTGAGCATCGATGATGTGTGCCACGTGTGGGTTAACTTTTGGTGGCTCAACGCCGAGCTGAACGCCCATACCTGTGAAGAAAGCAAATGTTTTAGCATTATTGGAAACTCATATTAAATATATGCCTTTAGGTAATATATCTAATTAGATAATAATCAAGATTCTGCCAATTGTTTCGCCTTTCAAAAAAAAATAAAAAATGCTACACGGAATGCCTAATTATATATTCTATCGACAGGAATAGATTTAGTCACTCTATAAAGTCTCTCAGTGTCTTCAGGTTGCGTAGCTCAGATGGTTGGGAGAAATTGCTAGAAAAATTCAGAAAGTTAAGCAAGTTGGAAATCTATTGGCTTTTGGTCGAGTATAAATGTGGTAAGTATGGATTTATCAAACAGAATTTTTCAAAAACATTTTATTAATTCTACTCTTTACTTAAATAATAGCGGTGTGTCAAGGTTGGGTTATACTCTGAAAATGTTTATTGATAATTTTCAAGTTATTAATAATTTGATATATGTGTCCGTATCAACTGAGCCTGTAATAGATATAAATATTTCTGACGATAGGGAAACCACTATGCAGGAGAGTGAGCATGAACAAGCAGGTGCTTTTTTATGAACAATTTGCCTGTTGTGACAGGAACAACTGATAGTATTGATATTTCTCAATTTACCTCCGCTGGTTCTGGATTGTCCGCGGTTCTTTTAAATGTTCAGTCCCTAAGAAATAAGTGTGATGCATTGTATGTATTTCTTGAAAGTATTAATTATCCTAGTTTAGTTTTAGTTACCGAGCACTGGTTAAGGCCGGACGAGTGTTTTTCTTTGCCAGATTATGTGCCGGTTTCAATTTTCTGCAGAGAACATTCTATTCATGGCGTCGGGTTTTGGCCAGTGTTTCGTATCCTGTCAAAAATTTGATAACCTTCTGCAGGAAAAAGTGTTTGAATTCTCTGTAATTTATAGTAGGAAACATGACTTATACGTTTTGTGCATTTATCGCTCGCCGATTGCTAGTTTGGGTTAGTTTGGGTTAGTGTTCGGATTGTAGTGTTGTGTGTTGTTCAGTTGTGAGTGCCGGTATTTCTGATCATGAAGCAGTTTTAACTATTTTTGATCACCTTAACGTTGAAAATAAGACTCAACGAAGAAGAGGAAGAATATTTAGTAGTGGTAATTTTTGTAAATTTCGTCAGTTGTGTCAGAATATTAACTGGTTGGGAATAAGGCAGTTTCCAGAGCCTTTGGTATCGTTCCATTCGGTTGTACTGGATGTTTTTAACAGAGCATTTCCATTGAGATGGATCAAGCATAAGACAAGAAAGAAGAAGCCTTGGCTTAAGGAGGGTTTAGGAATTTTTGCTAGAAACTTGCGCTGCTAAGGAACCTCACTACAGCAGTAGGCTGTCGGAGGCTAAAAATAAGCAAAAGGAATCCTGGTCTATTGTGGGAGAAGGGTGTAACCGTTCCATGCAGCATGGTTGTCGCGAAATGGATGTAGATCCCAACACATTAAATACATTTTATTGTAGTGCGGCTGGTAGTTTGACTGATAAACTAACTGATTTCAACCTCGGGGAATCCTGTAAATTATCTCGCACACGTATCTGTTGCAGATTCGTTTTGCTTTACCCCTGTTTTAGAGTCTGAGATCTATGAAGCACTTGGTGATATTAAGAATTCTAAGTCGTGTGGTGACGGTGAAATATCTTGCGAATTACTTCGTGCATTGCCTGATGATGCATTGGAGGTCTTGGCATTTGGTATCGACGATTCGTGGTTGACAGGTAGATTTCCTTCCTGCCTAAAATCAGCCAAGGTTATTCCTTTGGCTGGCAACTTTTAGGATCCTTCTAACTATCGTCCGATATCTTTGCTTTCGACTGTATCCAAAGTAATTGAAAAGATCGTTAAAGGCAGAATATGGAGTTTCCTTCAATTACACAATCTTGTATCGTCAAGGCAATTTGGGTTTCAGGGTTCCTTGGGAACCCATGATGCTATTTTTGATCTGCTCACTAGCGTTTACCGCGATCTTAATGATGGTAGGGCAGTGGCTGCGGTATTATGTGATCTTACCAAGGCCTTTGACTGCGTTAATCATGAAATATTGCTTTCCAAGCTTGAGTTGTATGGATTTAGGGGCTTTTCTCTTGCTTGGTTTCGCTCGTATTTGGAGGATCAACGGCAGTTTGTTGTTGTGTCAGGTTGTAAGTCAACAGTTTTAGATATCGGAAATGGGGTGCCACAAGGATCTGTTCTGGGACCCCTTCTGTTTTTAATTTACATTACCGATCTTGTTAGTGTCGGGATATCTGGCCGTTTTACGCTTTTTGCGGATGACACCTCTGTTGATGCTTTGAGAAAGAATGTATCCGGAGACATATTGGAGATAAAGGCCTGGTTTGATTGTAACAAACTTTCCTTAAATATTAATAAAACCTATGTGATGGGTTTCACATGTGATATGGCGGGGCTGAGTTTGGGCAATGAACCAGTGGATGTAAGGGTTGCTGCTAGGTTTCTGGGAGTTTTCATTGACTGTGAGTTACGTTTTAGGGATCACATTATTAACCTAAGCAAGAGATTGTCATCTGCATGTTTTGCAGTGAGAGCTGCTAGGGACGCACTTGGTTCTGGAGTGGCACGAGATCTGTATTTTGCTTTGTTCGATTCACACTTGAGGTACCATTCTGGGGCATGAGTAGTCAGTATTTGCTGAATATCCTGGTTGTTCTTCAGAAGAAAGCAGTGCGTTACATCGTGGGGGTTAGTCAAAGGCAATGATGTCGTCCAATTTTCATAGACAAGAAGATTTTAACATTGACATCTCTCTTTATTCTCGAGACTGCCACTTTAGTCCACAAGAACATAGGTTCGATGGAACGTCTTCCTGGACTGTACAATACTCGTGGCGCTAATAATCTTCTTCTTCCTATCCCTACAAGCACCCTTACCAAAAAATCATTAATTTACGAAAGTAAAAAAATCTCCCGGCAGATATTAAATCTCTGCATGTTTTGCGATTATTTAGAAGGTTATTGGTGAGTAAGGCCTACTACACTGTGGCAGAGTTTTATGCCGACTCCTTTGACTGACATCCCTGCGCTGGCGAATGTCGAGATAAATGCTTAGGGGACTTTATCTTCGTATATAAATATTAAATTCATTATTATTTTATTTATAGTTTTTTCTCTATGCGTCTGTATTTTAAGGCTATATTTCTTGGCATTTTAATATTGTTAGTATATAACATGTATATTGATGTTTGTTTGATGTTAATTTGTTTATTTAATGTTATATTATTCTTTAAATTAGTATATTTTTTAGATTATTTTAAAATTGTTTTTATTTTGTTCCTGTATTTTATGGAATACTTTGTTTAATTATTTTAACCTGCTTTGTGAATGAGAACATTATTTTGCACTAATGAAGCATTTTTGACATTGACTTTGACTTTGACAAGGAATACATATGTCGTAAGTCCCAAGGGTTATTTTTCATGAAATTTAATAGCAGCGAATATCAGAGAAGGAAAAACCCCCTCATCTTTTTTAAGGTGAGAGACTTTGGTCTTCAGTTAGAACTACCGAAAGAGAAAAGCCCCCCTAGCTCATACCTTAAAACTTTTTAGTATTAACTAACGAAAGGGAGGGCCCGTCTGGCGGGCAACAGCTCTTTTAAAAAGTGAACATTTTAAAATTAATAACGTCATAAAGCTAATTAAATTAAAGTCACATTAAGAGTAAATTATGTAGATAAATAGTTATTCAGATTGATTGGACTGTAACGCCCTTCTAGCCAGCTCCCTTGTGAAGAATAAACCCTGGGACTTACAAGATATGCATTCCTGGATGCTCTGCTACTACTTACCACATTTATACTCAATCTAAAGCCAATAGATTCCCTTAACCTCCTGAGTGTTTCTATATAACTGCCCATCTGAGCTACCCAACTTAAAAGAGCACAGAGTAACTGCAACGAGCAGTCTCGCTGTGGCAATAATAAGCAAATATTTTAACAGTTATCATCAGTCTTATGTTTAATTAGAAAATTGACTAATGATAAAATAAGAGTGAGATTTTTATTATGTGGTTTTATATATCAGACTCAAGAAGAACTCTTATAAGCTGGAAATATTACAATAGCTGCACAGCCTCAAAATCACATCCAATGAATTCTGTTATGGACAACATCAAGTTTAAACATATTTGCAACACTAAATATACCAAGTTTACCTTTCTTCCTTGTTTTTTTTATTAGAAATCCTCCCTTATGATCTTCAGGGAAATGTTTGATAAATCCTCCTTTAGTGAGTTTTGCGAGCCATGCATTTCAGCATTTCAGCCGCTGAAAAATGTAGAGAATCTACATCCAATCAATTGAAATTAAATTATCAAAAGTGGTAAGGGCAGTAACTTCATGATGAATGTATTTAATGTGTATAGGTAACCAGCCAGTTGCATCGACATACCCCTCAAAAAGAAGATATGAATGCATATATTTCGTAGTATCCAGCTTAAATACTAATCAATATATGACCTTCTAAGTTATTGCTTAAAGGCTGATGAGTAGAAGAGTTTCAAACTCTGAAGGTAACGAAAAAGCAGACCAATTGACAAACTCCGCGCTTTTAGCACCGGAACCTTTCTGTGACATAGGGATGCTGACCTACAAGGAAAAATTTAGGATAGAAGAGCGAACCAAATGAATCAGTCTATGAGAACGCCTTCCAGGGTTAAGGCAAACAAAGATGTTTCTAGGGCCTCACCACTCAGGAAGATCAAAAAACGTTATAACACTAAGTAAGAACAATCTCCGCATCCTCACCGGCTTTCTTCCGGGCCATTGCCGGTTGAGAAGGCACCTGGAGAGAATAAAAATTGAAAACGAGGACAGTTGCCGGTTCTGTGAGTAGGAGGAGGAAACCCCGGAATACCTTCTCACGGAGTGCGAAGCGGTCGCGAATGGGCGAATGGTCTATTTCGGGTGTTGCATCGTCGAACAGGAGGAACTTCCATCCATAGAGCCATCCACACTACTTGTTTTCTCAAAGCACTGAAGCTGGATGAGGTACGCTGTCATTCATTCATTCGAACTCTGATAAGCATATGACTTTAGACGCCTCGTAATAATAGCAATAAGAATTTGTATTTTAATACCATTACAGCTTTAGTAAATGGAACAGTGTAATTAAGTTTAAAAATAATTCAGAAGTTCTTCGCAAGTAAAAATCTGTTGTAGAAATTATACACATACCCCTGCAGATTCCCACTCAAAACAATCCAAAAATGTCAAAGATGTTGAAGAAAAAGAGATCCATCTAACTGAAAAAAAAATTAGTCATCAATTTCAGATATTGTTCTAAGCAACTTTAGACATTGCAATCATCAGGACATCAAACTTTGCCTCAATGTCAGAAATTTCGAAGAAATGATGGTTTTGGCATTCATAGGACAATATGCCAGTAGCTAAGGAGCTTATGATCGAAGCGAAAGGAATACTTATTAAAATTATACATTGCAAATCCAAATTCAGAGAGCAACAAACCAACCACGTTAAACTGGAATTCTGATCGAAAACTCCTTAGCCGTAATGATCTCAGACGAAACGAAGCTACAAAGTAATTTTCCTTAGGCTTTTAGAAGAAAGGACAGATTTAGCAAAGCTAACATGCACTGCTGCCCAAAGAGTATTAAACTTGATGCCAATGCCTTGATGAAGCTGAGCTTTGCACAACCAGACTACATTTATGTATTCATATGTACTTCATGAATAGCAGAGAACATATTGATAATCGCCATCATAACTATATTCATCAAATAAGAAAGTCAGATTTTGAATCAGGAAATTCACTTCTTCCACTCTATCTTGTATTGAGTATATAGTTCAGCCTGCAAAATAATTAACAATAAAACCAAATATCTTTGTAGCTAACTTGTGATTTTCAATTCAAAAAATTGACTTGTAAAATTAATTCAAAATTATTTTAATTAAATAAAAAATAGTATTTGTGTAGATGACATCAAAGACCTATTTGAAGATGTTGAATGGGCAGATACAGATCCTGAATCCAAAGATGGGTATGTGTACGATGATAATTTAAAACCAACTTAACACGTCCTTTGAGCAAAATGGCCTGATTACAATAACTCATGATCTAGCGCGAATTTGAATGTCGACTTTCCATTTTTAGCAGACAATAACTCATAAAATTGTCACATCACTGCAAATAAGATTAAGATGCAGATAAATATATCGGTAGATTGAAATATGCCTTCACTACGGAGCTGTGATCAAGCTAAGCCATTTAGAAGCCTCTTCAGTAGGACGATCTCAAGTACCCGGAGCTTTCAAATGGCAATCTTCCAACAATGTACCTTCTGATCTTTTTCTATTCAAACTCACCATCAGGATTTAAAATGTGTGAATTCTGTGGTAATATTTGTGAGTGAATGCTACTATACCAAATTTCTAATATTAATAAAATTGATACTTACCTACAATTAAATACGACTATTTTCACAAGTAATAACAAATACATATTAATATAATCATCGCGCGAATTAAAGAAGCATGACGAATTATAACACTTTCAAAAGAGATTCCTTGTGATGAAAAGCTTGGTCTTATTTTTAACTATAAGCTATAATATAAAGTTCATGATTTCAACGTTTTTTTTAACTTGAGCTGATTTTTTAAATATATTACTCTAAAAGCAACTACGATACCTAGATGCTCGAAAATGACATTATTTTCCATACCTCTTCTGAAGTCCTGTGCCATATCTCCGGCTGACATATGTTTAACGTCTTTAGGGTCTTCATCTAAAAGAAAAGTATTTTCAATAACCAAATTTGTAAGCTATTAGCTGATAAAATATCTAGCAACATTGGCAGCGACTATTAAATATAAAATTTAAAATGACAAATAGCAAGTAATAAATTAATTACTTCTACTTTCAGCTCCGATTAGTTTTAAGTCTGTTTATTAAATCTAACAATGCTTGGCGTTATAAGACCACCGAACATTAACAATATACTAGAAAGTTCATTCTAAGCCCCGCCCCCAGCCAGGCCTTCGGTAGAGTTCCTATTCTATAAATAGTGTTAAATAAGTCTACCAAAATCTGCATGGTATCATTGTCTATTCGTTTAAGAAACTCGACTGGCAACTGATCAAAACCACTCGCCTTGCCTTCTTTTGTCTCTTTAATGACGTGTTGGATTTCCTGCCGTAATATCGGAGGTCCAGTGTCATCAGTGATATTGGGCAACATGTGCGGACGGTAATCATGGAAAAGTTTCTCGAATTAGAAGCTCAGGCCAAGATGGCGCCAAGTAAAAAGGCACGCAAAAGTGAGTCTGATACTAAAACGTACTATTTTTGCTGCAAAACAAAATCGTTCGGTAGTTTCATATGCGTAAATTGTGGAAAAGCATATCATAGATCGTGTGCCACACGTGATTGGAACGATAAACTCAGGTTTATTGACGAAACACGGCTTGATTGCTGTGAAAACGATCAACAAGTCGCCATTACCGACGTCGACGACAACGATGATTCGGAGAATTCTTACCTGAAGAGATTGATTAAGGAAATGGTAAGCAAGAACAAAATACTGGAAAAAAACTGTGCTTTGTTGAGAGAGAAGCTCAAAACATTGGAGAATTCCATGGAAATCGTGGAAATTGGCATTGATAAAAAAGGTAAACAAAGACCCATACCAAAAACAGCAAACAAGTGCAGTAGAGTCAAATCCACCATATTGCCCGACGAGGATCAAAAAGGTGAAACATCCGCCGCAATAGGTCCTCGCAGCGACGATGCCGATGACGTCATAGTTGTCGCCGAGCTGGATGAAGAACGCGGCACGACACAAATGCAGCCGCTTGAAGTTAGCGCTTCAATTTCGGCGAATGGCATATCACCATCGCCTCCGCCTTTGACAGATGACGTCTTCGTTGAAGGAACTCCCACTAGGGCCGGACCTCATGGAGAAGAAGAAAAAAATAAAAATTGTAAACAAAACAATAACAATGCCGAAAATGACTGGAAACTGGTTAAATCGCGAAAAAATAAGCAGCAAAACCGTAGGACAGGCAGACCTACACCCAAATTAGGCACTAATATAAATTGTGTCCTTAAAGCAGCCACTCTAACGCCGCTAGAGTGGATATTCTTATCTGGTTTTGATCCCACAACAGAGGCAAAAGACATTAATAAATACCTGGAACAAATTTATCCTAACAACAGATATCAATGCTATAAACTTAAAACAATCAAGGAGAAATATTGCGGTTCCTTTAAACTAGGTGTTCCAGCAGAAAGCAAAACCACTATTATGGATGCAGAACTTAGGCCCAATGGTATAATCATCAACCATTTTATCAACTACCAGCGTCTAAATCAGACAAAAGCCTCTTAAAGGAGTCTGATGAAGGCACAGTCTACAGTGGACCCGTAAAGGTTGCTGATAATAAATTACTGGTATGTAACAATAAAAATTCATATGTTTGTAACAAGGTTTCTCAACCTCATAATTCTAACCTTCCTTTAAATGTACATAAAAATAATATCTTTAGTGTGTTTCATGTCAATATCAGATCAATTCGTAATAAAACTCATGAATTGGATGCGTTTCTTGCAGATAAAACTTTTGACATTGTAGCGTTAACTGAACACTGGCTAAATAAAGACGAATTAAACTCATTGCATATTAACAACTATGATCTTAGCTCCTTCTCTGCACGGGAGCAGTACATGGGTGGGGGTTCCTTGATACTTGCCGAGGTAGTTAGAAATAAATATGAAACCAAAAATGTCTTAAGCATTAATATAGAGAAGTGTATAGAACTATGCTGTTCACTTATAAAGCCCCTTAGGCTCTGTGTGATCTCTGTGTATAGGTCTCCATCAGGGTCATTTCTGGTGTTCTTGGAGCCCCTGGAGGCTGCATTACGGGAGATTGGTCTTGGTGGAGATGTTGCCTTGACAGGAGATTTCAATGTCAATTTCACTTTAAATGATGAAAATTCAGCCTTATTGTGTGAACTTCTTGAGAGCTATGGCTTTCAGAGGATGATACATGACCCAACGAGGGGTACGGCCTGTCTGGACAACATCTTTATAAACTGTGTGAGTAGAGAGATTGGTACTGAGGTCCTCCAGGTGGGTCTGTCTGATCACTGCGGTCAGGGTATTAACCTTGACATGGGTGTTGATTCTGTGGATGTACGGCGGCCACTGGAGAGGAAGGTTTTTCGTCCAATTACTCAGAATGGATTGGCCCGTTTTGAGGTGGAGGTGGGTGTGGTTAGTTGGGATTTTGTTGACAATATTGATCTCCCAATTGAGAACAAATTTTCTCTGTTTATTCAGAACCTCAAATCTGCATTCCTGGAGTCATTCCCTGAAAGGACATACAAAGTAAAAAGGGATGATCCTCATAAAGTTTTATGGTTTACAGACACATTGCGTCAGATGAGAGAAGGACTACGCTTTTTGCAGGATTTTTATAACAAGCATCAGACTCCAAGAAATAAGGAGGAGCTTATAAATTTTAAAAAAATATATAACCAAGCTTTAAAACAGGCAAAAAAAGATGCAAATGATAACCTTATTGCGACCTCAAAGAATCCGGTGAAGAGTATGTGGTCTATCATAAATAGTCAAAGAGGGCTTTCGGGAAACAGCAGACAGGAACCGGACATCCCACCTGAACAATTCAATGAATATTTTAGTACTATTGCTACAAATATAGTTGATGGTATTTCCCAAACAAACCGAGATCCTCTGGGATACCTGAATGGGCCTGTTCCGTCTGTGAGCTTTTCTTTCCAGCAAGTTACTGAACAGCAAATATTAAAAATAATTCAAAACCTAAAAACAAAAACAGCACTGATATTTTTGGTTTCTCTGTTAAAGTTGTCAAACATATTAAGGGCCTAATAGCTGAGCCACTCACCAACCTCATAAACCAGTGTTTCTCGTCAGGTATTTTTCCAGCAGTGCTTAAGAGGGCAATAATCAGTCCAATCTTTAAAAAGGGGGAGAAAACTGAAGTAGCCAACTACCGCTCTATTTCCCTACTTCCAATTTTGTCTAAGGTGATGGAGAAGTGCATGGTGGATCAAATTTCATTCTTTTTTGAGACTAATGCACTTTTCTCAAATTGTCAGTTTGGTTTTCGCTCTGGTAGAGGCACAGCCATGGCAGTTCTGGACCTCATCTGTACCATCCTGGATGATTTTGAGGATGGGAACTACAGTATAGCACAATTCTTTGACCTCAGTAAGGCTTTTGACTGTGTCTCACATGAAATCCTACTTAAAAAGCTTGCATACTACAAATCCTCAGAAGCTAGCATTGCCTTGCTTAGCTCATACCTGGAGAAACGACCCCAAATGGTTAGAGTGGGTAGTAGACTGTCTGGAGAAAGGGTTTTGAATCTTGGTGTTCCCCAGGGCTCCATCCTGGGTTCGTTTCTTTTCCTGGTGTATGTGAATGATTTGCCTATGTGTAATTCCATAGCTAAATTTGGCCAATATGCGGATGATACATATACCGGGAGCCGCAGCCGGAGCCAAGTTGTAGCGGAGGAGTTGGCGGGCATGGCACAGTCGGAAGCCAGGCTGTGGTTTGATACAAACAAGTTATCACTCAACATAGATAAGACCCAAAAAATGCTGTTTTCCCTAAGAAACTGCGAGGGCATGAATGCCGAGGAAAGCGTCAAGTTTCTGGGAGTCCATCTGGACCCAAAACTTAGCTGGGATGTTCATGTTGAGTCCGTTTGCAAGAGACTCCGAAGCACTGTGTTTTTGTTGAGAAGCTTGGCAGGATGTGTTTCTCTGGATACCGTTCTGACATCTTATCATGCGCTGTTCCACTCCACCATCTGCTACAGCCTATTGGCTTGGGGTAGGGCTGCCTCTGCAACTAGTAGTCTAGTCTTGCAGAGGAGGGCCATAAGAATCGTTGCTGGGTTGGGTTACAGAGAGGACTGTAGGCGGGCATTTCGCGAGTTCCGGATTTTGACTCTTCCGTCTGCTTATATCTATGAGTGCCTCATGTATGTCAGGAGTAATATAGAACTCTTTGAAAGCCACCATGATATCCACGATTACCCCACTCGCCATGGGAGTGACTTAAGGGTTGCCCGCTGCCGTCTCTCAAAATCGCAGTCAAGGCCGGAGTTTATTGCGGTGAAATCCTTTAATAAACTACCGGTAATTGCTAGAGAGCTCCCACTTGATTTCTTTAAATGCACGGTTGGGAGAATTCTGCTGAGGAACGCATTTTATTCAGAACAAGAATTCTTTGAGTGTGGTCCAGAGTCGTTTTTAAATGTTTAATTTTAATGTGTTAGTGTCAGTTATTCTTAATTCAATTTTAAACTCTATTTTAACATACATATGTCTGTCCTACATCTTTTTAACATTTTGACCGTCCATTATGTTTTGTAATATCTGTCCATTTTGCTGTGATACATTTAAGTACTGTCTTTTGTTTTTACCTAGCTTTAAGAATTTATATACTTATTTTTAACTTATGTAAAAATTACCTTGTAATTTATGAACATGAATAAATTGTCTAAAATTGTCCAAAGATGTTTACCTGACCACCTAATTAACTGTTTTCTGAGATCCGAGATCAAAATATCATCTTAATGCTTTATACCTGACCACCTAATTACACCTGGTTACTGAGACCCGAGATCAAAATATCATCTTATGCTTTTTAAAATTAGGCTCTTTGTGTTCTTTTATTCCAGTTTGATAAAAGCAATCCTCTGATCTCCGTTTTGATCTTGTTTTTGTTCTGACATGTTTGGTTAATCAACTCTAGAAGACTGTCTGTCATCCAATTGTGTTGGTCTTATGTCTCATGTCTCTCCTTAGATCTTCTTCGACTACCCTTGCACTTTTAATTGGAGTCCATGTTTCATCGAGATTGTTGCATTTTGGCGACTTGAAATGCTTTTTAGGTTGTTATTTATCCTTAGCTGTGTGTCTGGTAAATTATCTGTATTATTTATTTTTGCATGTCGAGCATAGGCTTATTGCCATCTTGTCTCCTTCTACATTTTCTAATGTTCCTAGTGAGTGTAGGCTTCTCACATTCCAGGTAGCAACTTTTATGGCAAATCCGAAGATTAAGGGTTTCTGCTTTAGTTTATACTGATTAATTTTTGCTAGGAAAAGTGGTGAGGTAGGGGAAAGGAGTCGAATATCGATCAGCGTCTAATATCGATAATCTTAATTTTACCCAACCCTACATACCTATCAAATGAAACAATAAGTGCTGCCATCTCTTAAGGTACATGCAAATTACCAACAGCAACAACGGGCAGTTTCACTGCAACGCCGAATGTGTACGGCCACAAACAGTTTTTGGGCAATTTTTTTGTTATTTTTCCGGTTCATTGGATAAGGTATGTGCTTGTTGATGTTTGAAAATCCTAAGCTACTTTAGTACTATTTGTTGTGTATTCTATCCACTGTTTACGAACATTTTAGTTCTTTGATTTTAGGAGATGTTTATGTCAAAGCAATGACGTCCACTCGCGGGTAATATCGGCCAGCATGATCGATATTGTCGCCGGTGATCGATTTTACCCTCATTGTTCTCCGTTCTTTGCAGATGCCCCCAAAAAAATAGCCTTGTAAGACAAATCGCTCTGCATGGACAGAGGAAGACATGAAGCGGGCTGTCAAGACGGTTAATCAACAGACACACTCCATGAGAAAGTCAGCTAAATTGAATGGCGTACCATATGCTACGTTGTGCGACAGATTAAAAAACAGATATCCTAGCAAGAAATTGAAATTAGGAAGGAAGCCTGTATTAAATGATGACCAGGAAACAGAGCTGGCCAATCACATTTTAAAATTGTTGAACATGTTCTATTTTTTTTTCTTTTTTTTTTATGGTAGTGGCACACACACTAAAGGGAGATCCTATGGCGCTCGACGAGCGGTGTGTGTGCGAAGATGTTGATTGACACGGTTCTTGAATATTTGTAGGTTGTAATTAGTGGGAAACAGATGTCCTGGAAGTGAGTTCCACAGTGATGCAGTGCGCCAGACAAAGGAGTTCTGGTAAAGCGATGTTCTAGGTGTTTGTAGTTGTACGACGAACTGGTGCGCTCCTGCCGTCTGTCGGGACTGTCTGACAGGAGTTGCCAGGGACGGGATGATGCGGGCCAAATCCTGGGAACATCTGCCGTGAAAGTATTTGTAAAACAGAGACATATCGGCCACATGTCTGCGATGTTCCAGACTATCCAGATTCCGGGTCAACTCCGGATCCCCGACGAGACGCACAGCCCTCTTCTGAATGGAATCCAGCAGCTTTAGGGTATGCTTTGGTGCGGCACCCCAGATATGTGAGCAATATTCTAAGCACGGTCTTATTTGCGCTTTGTACAACAAGAGCAACTGCTGCGGTGTATAGAGTTTTTTGTTGCGAAATAGCGCACCAAGCTTCTGGGAGGCTGATTTTGCGACGTTAGCAACATGGTCATGCCATGACATATTGCTGTTGACCGAGACACCCAGCAGCCCGATTGACGAGGATGAAAGAATGGTCGATCCTGCCATAATGATGTCAGGGCCCGCTGTATTGACCCTCTTAGTAAACGTTACTGCTTGGGTCTTTGCTGCATTGAACTGGACCAAATTTCGGTCGCCCCAAGTTTGAACTTTCTCCAGGTCTTGATTAATTGCTGTAATCTGCTCTTGTCTGCGGTGATGAGTCTCAGTCGCTGATAAGGGTTTTTCTGATCTAAAGTGGGAGACAAGGGTACTGTCATCTGCAAAACTGTAAACAGGCTTATTCGTTTCGATCAGCAGGTCATTAATATAGATGAGGAACAGAGTTGGTGGAAGTATTGCGCCCTGAGGCACGCCCGCGTTGATGGTGAATGTGTCCGAGATGTGTCCATCGACTGCAACGTGCAGGGATCGGTTCTTAAAGAAACTGGCCAGCCAGCTGCAGAGAGAGGCGGGCAGTCCCAAGGATGGCAGTTTGTTGAGCAGTCCGTTGAGGGTTGACACCAACTAAAATCAAAGAACTAGCTTTCGAATATGCCGTTGCAAAAAACTTACGACATAATTTTAATGTTGAAAAGAAAAGCTGCGGTAAGGATTGGCTGCGTGGATTTTTAGCTCGACATCCACGAATTTCTTTGAGGCAGCCTGAAGCTACGAGTCTCATCCGGGTAATGGAATTTAATCGAAAGGATGTGAACATATTTTACGACAATTTAGAACTGGTCTTTGAAAAATATAAATTTCCCGCGAGGCGTATTTATACCGTGGATGAGACTGGCATTAGTGGAGTGCATAAACCTCAT
Source organism: Pissodes strobi (assembly GCA_016904865.1). Taxonomy (NCBI): domain Eukaryota; kingdom Metazoa; phylum Arthropoda; class Insecta; order Coleoptera; family Curculionidae; genus Pissodes; species Pissodes strobi. Next base: position 25,515 of record JAEQML010051816.1, on the reverse strand, counting down.
CGAATTTTGGCAGAAAAGGGCAGAAAACAGGTGGTTGCGATTACAAGTGGCGAAAGGGGTCAGACAACCACTGTTGTGTGCTGTATGAGTGCCGCAGGGGAGTTCGTGCCTCCCATGTTTATTTTTAAACGCGAGCGCATGAACAACGCTCTGGAAAAAAATGGACCCGTAGACGCAATCTACCGCTGCTCAAAATCAGGATGGATCATGGAAGTTCTATTCCTGGGATGGTTGAAGCATTTCGCTCAATATGTGAATGCTTCAACGGAAGATCCCGTGTTAGTGGTTTTGGACAACCACGCCACACACTCCTCTTTGCAGTCCTATAAGCTTTGCCGTGAAAACGGGATCACTCTTGTTTCGCTACCCCCACACACCTCTCACCGGCTCCAGCCTCCGGACGTCACGTTTTTCAGTTCATTGAAGACAGCATATAGCAAGGAATGTGATCTTTATATAAAGTCCCATCATTATAACAAAATTGAGGTGACTGACATTGCAGAGCTCTTTGCTAAAGCGTACAATCGCATCACTTCCAAAGAAAAAGGTTTGAATGGATTTAAAAATACGGGGATCTTTCCGTGAAACAGAAACGTATTTGGAGAAGAAGAGTTTACGGAAATACCAGAAGAACCAAATTCCGATATTCAGGCAGAAGCCAACGAACTGGGCGAGCTTCCCGAAGAAACAATTTATTTAGATCCGAAGCCCGGAACAAGTAGAGATACAGACCCATCGTATCCATCAAGCAGACATGATGAAATGGATATGCGACAAGCTACACCGCCACTGGAAGCGTGTAACAAGAAGCCACTTGCGCGATCGAAGAGGAAGAGACGTCAACGAAGGACATCTTCCAGTGATTCTTTATCATCAGCAATAACAGAAGTTTTCGACGATAATGCAACCGGCGATGAAGACAAGACCATTCAATTAAAGAGCACATCTTTTGAAGACTTTCATCCGACACCCCGATTAACAGAAAAACCACGCCCTAAGAGAAAGACACAATCATCTCAAATACTAACGTCCACTCCGCTGTAGGCATCTTTGGAGGAGAAAGAAGAAAAGAAGGATAAGAAGAAAGTTGAAGAAGCTTCAAGAAATTTATTTCAAAAAGGAAAATCGGTACGAAGAGCAGGAGCTAAAAAACAAATCAAGAAGTTCAAACCTAAACAACATGATGGGGAATGTGAATGAGTTATGTCCAATATGCGTGGAAACTGGTACAGCAGAAGAACTGTGGTGGCGGTGTAGATCATGTAGCAATTGGCTTCATGCTGCCTGTTCTGCAGAATCTCGACCAGAAAACCTTCGTGTGAAGCATGTCAATAGACGTTGATCGATATCACCCTCATATATGATCGATATTAGCCGACTATAGGATGGATAATATCGATCAGTAATACCTTCGTTTTTTACATTTTTATTTTTTTTTTCTGATTAAGATACAGAGGATTTGTTTGTGTTATTATGTTCTTGGGATAATAAAGTTTATGTTCAATACATAAAATAACAGAGTTTTGTGAAAGTGTTGTTTTTGTCGTACATTATATCTTAAGTGATCGATATTCGACCCCTTGCCCCTATTATTCCGCTGCCTTCCTGATCTCAGTATTGAAGTCGTTTCAGCAATTCCTGCCGCGCCTTTAAATTTGCCAATTAATACCGCCCCAACATTTACTGCATTCAATATGAACCCTAAAGTATGGGTTGCCACTTGTGCCAAGTTCGCCATGATAGACTGTGGTAATTATTTCTCTTTTCCTTGAAAATAACAAATGAGAAGCTATATTACACTTATTTCTAATTTTAATAACAAGGGTAAATGTCCAATTCTCTGATAGAACTGATACGATCCAACTGGTACTTCTGTGTCACTTTGCGATTGATCCTACTTGTGATAGGTGTTAATTATTCCCTAATAGCAATATCAATTAGCATATCTCCCATTATTGAGCTTACTCCAACTTAATTGTATTTCGAAAAATACAGGCAATAATTTTTAAAAGAAATATTGAGCAGGAATTCTCGGTTATCCTATAGTTGGGGCGCTTTTCTTCCCTAAAAATCTGAATGGAAAAATGTACTTAGATTTATTGGGGAATGCTATAGAACCAACACTAACTGATACTCTCGAATAGAATAACCCCCGGCAAGTAGCGATCTCGTCAAGACCCATAACAAGGAGTGACCTGTAATGACCACTACCAAGGTGCCCACGAATCACCTATCTCTTACCAGGAGCTATTCCGTTCTGGTTTCATCAGGCTCAGGGATAAAGTTCTTGGCCTTTGCCCGCTGAAAGTTCCCCCACTCACTTGAGAGGGTATAATCAGTTCGCTCCCTGATTGCCGCCCTACTTAAGATCTAGAAAGGACCCTGGGCCTATGCATGGGGTGCCAGAGCCGAGGCTGACAAGTTCATGTGCCATCTCGTTCCCCGACACCCATATCAGTTTCACTCGCTTGCTCTATGCCATCCGCTCCAAGGCTTTATTGGAAGGCCTCCAAGTTTACCTGATTTATCTCCTTGAATTTTTTATGAGGGCTTTTAATGAGATAAATTACTGTGTCCGAGCATCGTGCTTACTCAGCTAAAAAGAGCGGCAGAAGAATTTTAGTAGGCCACCCTATTTGATCGGAGAAAGGAGTTAAGTTCTGGGTTACATAGTCCCATTTTTGTTTCGTGAATTAACTGAATAATAGAATATTAGATGGTGAGTTTTATGACACTTCGTTTACTTAAATAGTGAGCATTTACAGTTACGTTTATGAGGCAGAATATAAGTTACTTAGACGTGATTTGCAATCCGATAGCTCAGCGCCAACTGACTTGTTTGCTCTTCCATATTTCCATATTAAATGTATTGCTATCAAAATAGCAATCAATTTAACAATCAATACATATTTTATGGGAAGGTCCGACCGCTAGTCGAAATTTAATTGAACTGATTCTAAGCGGTTTTGTAAACTCCATGCCTACATGAAACGACTAACCATAGCAATGTACCAGGTTGTTCTATTACAAATGTTTTCTGTTCACATAAATCTAAATTAATACTCTTTTGCTAGCTGTAGATATAAATAACTTCTATAAAACGATATATACCTTCTGCGTCAGCGATAGCCGCACTTCTTAATTGTGTTGCATCAATAATTCCATAGGGCACACCTGAAAAATAGAGAAAAGGTATAGTAAAGAAAGTTACATTTTCTTACTTTTAAATATTGGAATAACCTCGCACACCAGATTACTTTGTTTTATTCCGTTAAAGTATGAAAATTATAAGAAAATATAGATCGTTCTCCTAAATAGGTAAACAAAGCTTAAAACGATATTTGCGAAATGCATACACCACCTAAAATAAAGGAACTGAGATTTTCCTATCCTGCTTTGCCTTAATCCATTTGCCATTGCTTTTATTAAATATGAACGGATTAACGATCCTATTTTGGAAAATGATTTGTAACCGTTTCTTTAAATATCTACAAATACCCTTAGGCATCTGCAATTGTAATACGCTGCTATTGGCTTAATTGTAATATGTGTCACTGTTGACACTTCTGACCTTTGGCTTTTAACCTGAAAAACGTGGTCAAGCAATCATTTCTTCTTTTTTAAATAAAATTATGTGAACCTTTTCCAAAAAATGTAATCCTGTGAAGTTTAAATGGATCTTTGTCCATTGATGTTCTCTTTGTGGATATGTTGTTCATTTTCCACTGACAAGTGACACTGATGATGGCATACATCGAAAGCACTGTGTTATGCTTTTGTAAGAATAATTCCTTTTTTGGTTTAATTTTTTTGTCTGGAATATCATTAATTTAGTGGCTTATTATGGGCCTCCACACTGCGACGTTTTTAGATTATTATATTATCTATATTATGCCTGCTCTCAAACTGTCATTTAGATTTCCTTATATAACCTTCTTCCCCATGAGAGAGCATGGGTGAGAGCTCTTGGCCTATCTTCTCTAAGCGGAAGAAACCTTAGTCTTGACAAGGCCTCGTAGTAGCAAAGTCCAGTAGAACTCATATGTTTGTTAGCCTACTGTGCCTGTAAGAAGTTCGATTATTATTCTAGTTGTACTTTTATTAGTGAGTTCGTGAATTTTGGCGATGGTTTTTTGATAAAATCTTTAGCCTGTTGAAACGGCCCAGACCTACCCTACAAATTATACAACTAAAAGCAAATTCACTGCTTAATCAAATTAATTTTGTTTAATAAACGCAGGCAAAATTAATGAAATATAAAAAGAATAAGTCGGTAGAATTTCCATACGAAGCGCCGAATAAAAGAAACGTTCGAAAGACGTCACAGTAATCGAGTGACGGGGGGCGCGAACTCCTATAAAAAGGCAAATACGCGACTGAATCGAGACACTTGTTAGTTAGCAGTTTTAAGGTACATACGAGTACCTGTGAGTGCTGTGGGCTCCCTTTGCGAGAAATTGGATATACCTTGGCGACGTCTTCGACGGCCGCGAATGTTGTATATCTAATTACATTGATATTATTGGCTTAACAACGGGAAACCGGCTGGCTTAGTCGACGCCATCAATAAGGAAATTTTGCAAAAGGATTTCGGGGCATTCATAGGTATTAATTAAGTTAGGTTACCCTCTGGCGACGTTTCGATGGCCGCGAATTGGGTAATCTAGGTTCTTGGCAACAGAGCGACGTCTTTGTGCGGCCGCGAAACTGTTGACAATTATTCGACTGTAACCCTTTCACTGCTTTTCAAGTAAAAGAAAGTTAAATTATCTAGCAAAATGCCGAAAGTCACGCGAAAACGTACTAAGACAGTAGAGTCAAAGCAAACCGATCCTGAATTAGTCCAAAATGAACTGTGTAAAATTACAGGTGAGAAGTGATTTCATTAGAATATAGGTCCAATATTTCGTTAATGTATTACACCTATTCAGTTATCTGACTCTATAAATCGGGTTTGGTAAAGCAAAATAGATAAATAACTAATATAAATTTACCAACACAAGTCACTTGTTTCACGAGACGAACATGATAATTATGTCCTCTTTCTTTAGGAATTAAAAGATTATAAACTTATGTGCCATTAACTAAGGTTAAATCACTTTAATAAATAAAATCAAATTACCAATTCACTACATATATCATGAGTTGATTCAAGATAATCATAAAAAAGAGAAATATTCGTTGCCGATGGCATAAGAGTGGTACAGATTTAGGGAACGGTATTCAGGTCAAATTAGACAAGAGTATCGGGTTCCGGTCAGGCCAATTAGGCCATGTAAATAAAGAAAGTGGGCAAACACTGCGTAGGTATAAAATATGTAGGAATGATTCCAAGAATGAATTATGGACACAATGTAGGGTTTGACATAAAGTAATGTGAAGTATATATTTAAAGGGTTTGAATCAAACATGGAGGCAATAAAGACAACTTAGGTATAGGTTCGGCTGGTTTGCTAAAATTGGTTATTAATATTGACAATACATAATTAAAAATAAATTACTTATTGAATGGGTTATGAAGCTTGCAAACATTCAAAATCTACCACTGGACAAGGTCCCGCGGCTGGCGTACCGCCCCTGCGTTAAAAAATTATCTCTTAACCTGATCAGCAAAAAAGATCCGCGGCTGAAGCACCTTCCCCGCGTGAAAAAAATAAAATTCTGCCTGGTGTGCTACCACCCGCGGCTGGAGTATCTCCCCCGCGTGAAAAAAATTATAAAAACTGAAGATCTTTGATGTACTGCAAGTTAATAGTATACACGGTTAGCGTTTCTGGTGCAAGGGACTGACTTACGTGCAATTAGGTATATAGTGTCTGTTGGTTGGTCATTGTCGGTTTGATAGAAGCGGACGAATGAGGTGAAATGGATGTAATGTAAATATGAAGTATACCTTTTCGCCGTGGGCCATTACTTGCCACCTATTTTTGATAGCGGTTTCATGCAAATTGGTCACCATAGTTTGGTCAAACATAATGTTTATAAATTAAGTTAGATATATTCTTTATACCATTGAATGTATTGATTATCTAATAAACTTGTGTGTGATTTTATTTGTTACAATTTTACTGTACAATTTATTGATTAACAAATTGCGTAGAGATTTATTTGTTAAAATTGTGTTATGATTTATATTTCAATTGTACGACTGTTACTTACTAAATTGCTACACTTCCTATGGTTTGAAATTGATAGTGCGCTGGGTTGTTCAATGTATGATTTTTTAATTATTATTAAAATAAATTGTGTTTGTCGAAAATTGGCTTTTATTGCTGTTATTAGCTTTTCAGACAAGAGGTACGCTTAAACTTATTCAAATTCTAAAAGAACCTGCTACGCGCACAGCTAATATACAGGGTCCTCAACAATAAATTATTTCAAAGAAATAATAGTTCACGTGACGATCACAGCCAATACTCTACTCTGGCGTGTAAATACACGACCGGAGTAGGGTAGTTTCACTGTCCCAATTCTGGCAAGCTGTTCTACCACTCTTGAGATTTCCTATGTATCCATAATTTTTTGTATAGGTTTTGCTATACCGCAGAAGGGTTCTGGTTCATTCAGGTTTCGTCTTGTGCTAACGAGTCAGCTTCTACATTGTCTTTGTACCCTGTGAGTGCTGGTACCCAGAATAAGACAAGTTTGTCCCTCTTATTTCAGTCTCCGATACAACGCCCGAATTTCAAGAAGGTTATATTGCTGTTCTAATTCTTAAACTATTTGGTTTGTCAATTCCTGTATCTACTCTTGTTACTGAAGTTGAAATAGCCATGGAAATTCAGCATTTTATGTAAGTTTTGCTATGCCGCAAAAGGATTCTGGTCCATTCAGTGCCACTCTGGCTCCTTCTTGTGCTAATGAGTCAGCTTTTTCACTACCCAGATTAAGTTGAGTGTGTCTCTTCAAGGTTTTTCAGTCTTCGTTACAATGCATAAATTTTAAGAGGCTTTTCTAATGCAGCAGTACTATTGCTCATAAACTGATAATTAATTACCTTGTTATGTTTTTCTTTCCTTGGCCTACAACTACTAAGAGAACACTAAATATTATATTATGCCGATCCTAGGGATACCAAGTCATACAAGGATTTCGATATACTAGTGAAATAAATACCTCCTGCTACAGCTGCGATATCAGCGTTCTCAAGACCATAATTAGCTCCATAGGTAGCAAAGGGAGCATCTGAAAGGAAAAAATTAATATTAGCCATTTTTATCCCAACCAAAAGTTGTCGGAATAATTAAAAATTTAAGCAATTCTGATCTATATAACAAGATGGCGGATGATGATAATGTTTTGGTGATCAGTGGTGAAATAAACAGTGTTTTCTGTGCTATTTGCGAAAAAAAAAGTCTGTTAAGTGTGTTAAGTGCAGCAAATATTTCCACAGCAAATGTATAGTAAAAGTGCGCAGATTTATGGTTCAGGAAATAAATGAGATTGTCTGCCCGGACTGCAATGATAACGTGGGACTTTCTATCTCCGACAAGTTGCGGCTCTACGTAGAAAACAACGGTCTCTTGAGGTTCCTAGTGATGAGCCTTATGGAAATCAATGATCTGCTTCGCGAAAGAGTCGAAACCCTGGAGGAAAAGGCAGAAAAAACATTAAAAAGGAAAACCAATGAAAGTGAGATTGGAAACGTAAATCTTCCGGAACCCCCTTCTGCCCCGCAAGCAAACGTCAACAAAGGCACCGACGTCGACCAGCCTCTAAAGAAATCGGCGCAAAATAAGCAAAATAAGGTCAATAAGGCCGAGGCTGCGGGGCAAAAAAATAACAATGTCCCAAGTATCCTCAGCAGTTGATTGGGCCTTAAATACCTGAAGTCAGCATAACTGCAGAGGCAGAGGTTCCTCAACAAATGGTGGGCGCTCCTCTATTGCTTATGCATCTGTGCTTCAAATGTCAATGTCACGCGATTTGACGGATGACGTTTTTGAGATCGATGGCCATGATTTGGAACAAAACAATGACAATCCTGGCCCAGAAAATGCGTCTCAAAATGCAGACGGTGATTCTGGATGGCAAATATTTCATGCTAGAATAAATAAGCAAAATCGTAAGGGAGGTAGGCCGACGCCCAGGCATGGCACAAACAAAGAATGTGTTCTAAAAGCAGCCCCGAGTTTTTCCAAGGAATGGGTCTTTATATCTGGGTTAGACCCAAATACGGAAACCAAGGATGTTAGGGAGTATCTGGAGCAGCTTGACCTGGTGAAGGATTTTCAGTGTTACAAGCTGAAAACAAAAAAAGACCGCCTTCGCAGTTCATTTAAGGTTGAAGTATCTGGTAAAATCAAGGGCCAGATAATGGATCCCGCACTTTGGCCCAACGGGGCCGTGATCAACCCTTTTATGAACCTTCAGCGCCCGATTCTCTCAAATTCTTCCCGCTGAGGCAAGTGGATGCGGACATAGTTCATGACCAAGGTATTAACGATAGTATTATAAACCTAAATAATCTTAATACCAAAAATAATAGAAATAGGGTAAACAATAGGAATAAAACAAAAACTTCTCAAGATATACCTAACAATAGTCTAACAATCTTTCATGCTAATGTTCAATATATAAGAAATAAAACTGCAGAGTTTGAATTACTACTTAAAGAGAAATGTATTGATGTTTTTTGTATAAATGAGCATTGGCTCATATCTGATGAGCTTAAGTCTCTTAACATTCGGGGTTACCGACTGGCCACTGCCTTTGGAGGGTCTCAGAAGCCTCATGGTGATGTGGCCATACTTGTCAAGGATGTTGGGTACTCGTCTCTCAATCTGGAGAAGTTCTCCACTAAGCAGCACTGTGAGGTTACGGGTATCCTTTTGAGAGACTTTCACATTCAAATAGTAACTTTCCATAGGTCACTTCTGGGTGACTTTAATCTGTTTATTGACACTGTGATGCTGGTCCTTTCCAAGTTGGATATTTCAAAGCTCATTTATATCACGGGGGATTTCAATGTACCATTTCACATGAACAGTGAGAAAAGTCTAGAAGTAATAAACTCCTTCCGAACCCTAGATCTTCACCTTACTGTAAATTTCAGTACTCGCCTTAGCGCCCAGCTTGATAACGTTTTTACAGATTTCTTTGATGGTTTGCAGGATACTACTCAGCTTAATCTTTTCCACCTCTCGGACCATTATGGAATCCTTGGTAGGGTCAAAATGGTTCCTCGTTGCTAACCTGCTACTTGTATAACCTACAGGCCAGTGACAAATGAGGGCCTATTTGCCTTATATCGCACCCTTGAAACTGAAGCATGGAATTTTGTTGACAGTGTTGAGTTGGACATTGAAGGTAAGTTTCAACTGTTTGTAAGTGGAATTGCGGACGGCATTGAGTCTTGTTTTCCAGTCAAGTCAGTTCTGAACACTCAGTCTAAAATTGCAGGAATGGCCAGAGTAAACTGGTTCAACAATGATTTGAGAATCATGAGGGATAATCTGCACTTTCTGATCTCACTTAATAAATCGAATCAAATCTTAATGCCCAAACAAAACAGTAAATGATTTTAAGAATCAGTATAGAGCCGCTCTGGTCTCTGCAAAGAAGGCTGTCCATGATAACTATATTGGGCACTCAGGAAACAGGCAGTCAGCCATGTGGGAGATTATACGGAGTAACTCACCAAAGTCCACACAATCAGGCTCTCTAAATATAAATGCAAATGATTTTGGCAACTACTTTGCCTGGGCGGCTGAGAAAATTGTTTTAATTCATTACCACCCTGTCCAGTGCATTTTAGTTAATATCTAAATAATGTTCCACAAACTCCTCCCTTCAAATTTAGTCTTGTAACCTACAATGAAATTAGAACAATATTTTCAGAAATTAACAATAGTAAATCAAGAGACTCTTTTGTCATAAATACCAAAATTATCAAAACGCTTCAAAACTTGATCCTATGCCCTCTGACCAAATTAACTAACCAAGCAGTCTCTCTTAACACATTTCCAAGTATCTTTAAAACTGCCAAAGTAGTACCAATTTTCAAGAACAAGGGATCTCTAGATGACCAGTCCAAATATAGACCAACATCAATTTTTCCAAAATATTTTAGCGTGCTTTAAAGTTTCAAATCTGTGACCACTTCGAAACATATAATTTATTTTTTCAGGAGCAGGCATAATAAATCTACGGTGCTGGCAATAAATCATCTTGTACATCAAATAATTGAGGGTTTAGAACTGGGAAAGGATACCTTTGCATCATGTCTGGACTTGACCAGAGCATTTGACTGTGTCTCTCTTAGTATCTTGCTCAAAAAATTTTCTACCTATGGATTTCAGCAGATAGTATTGAACTTGTAGAGTCTTGCATCTCTGGTAGGACGCAATATGTGTCTTACAACCAACACAGATCTCTTGAGACATTGGTACAACTGGGTGTACCCAAGGATCTGTCCTGGGACCAATCCTCTTTCTAATATATGTCAATGATCTTGCGAATTTTCAGAGGGGAGGCAATATTTTACTGACACAACCATATTTACTACTTATGAACCTTCGCAGTTTAAGGTTTCTGGCATTGCCGAAGCACAGTTAGGTGTAGAGCAATGGTTCTTGGCTAATAAACTCTCGCTTAACACAGAAAAAACCCAGTCTATAAATTTCACTCTCCGTAAAGGAAGAAACTCTCTGTCAAGTCTTGCCAATTGTCAACGGACTGTCTGTTTTTTGGGTATTCACCTTGATGTCTCTCTTGTTTGGGACCAGCATATTGTGGAGCTAAGTAAAAAACTGTCAAAATCTATTTATGTTGCTCGGAACTGATCGTGTTGTGTCTCTCTCAAGTCTTTACTCACGGCCTACCATAGCTGCTTCGCCTCCAGAGTGACCTATGCCATTCTGGTCTGGGGACATTCTGCACATTCTCATCAAATTTTTGGCCTGCAGAGGAAATGTATAAGAATTCTGCGAAATCTGGGATACCAGGATGACTGTCGTCAGATGTTTATACAGCTGGGGTTGCTAACTCTACCCAGTGTCTTCATACTGGAGTGTCTATTGTATGTGAAAAAAATTAAATCTTTTCTCTACCCATACATCCATACACTCTTACCCCACCAGAAACAACTCTAACCTGGCACCGGAACTTTTGAGACTTTCACGAGCCAGGGTTGGTTGTAACTACTTTGGTATTAAATTTTTTAACACTTTTCCCCCTAGTGTTAGGACTCTTGATTACAACAGCTTTAAGAATCAGATTAAGAGTTACTTAAAGAGCTATGTCTTCTATTCTTTTGATGAATTTATCAGTAGTTATAAGGACAACATTTTGACACTGTTTGTGTCTCTAAATGTCTGTCATACAATGTCTTTTAATATGTATATTTGAACCCTTACTAGGTTTAAATATTTTATTAGTGTAGTGTCCAATCATAATTTAAATAGTCATAATCTTAGGGTTTAGCTATGTAATTTTTTTATTGACGTGTAAAAGTGCTTTGCATATTATCACGAATAAAAATTTGAATTTGAATTGAAGACTTGAATCTCACTTCTAACGGCTCCTGCTACAGCTGCGATATCAGCGTTATCAAACCCATAATTAGCACCATAGGCAGCAAAGGGAGCATCTGAAAGGAAACAATTAGTTTATTGATTAGTCATTTTTATCCAACCAAAAGTTGTCGGAATAATTAAAGTTCTAAGGAATTCTGATTCAAGACTTGAATCTCACTTCTAACGTTATCATAAAAAGGTGCCACACAATAAAATTAGTGATTGGCCACACTAATATTATTGAAACCTAAAATGTATCTCTTCTTAGCTTGGAACCTTCGGCAAAATGCACTAAAATGGGTGTTATCCACAATATCGAAACAGAATTATTGCACTACACGCGCGTTTCACTTACCACGTTAGCATTATCAGGAGATGATTAAAACTGCTTTAATCACCTCATAGTTAGCGAAACGCGCACCGAGTGCAATAATTCTGTTTTGGTATTGTGGATAAAGCTCAGTTTTAGTTAATATCTCTTCTTATCCAAATATAAGCTCATATGTATAGTAGTTAGGTCTAGAGCGGTTATAATTTAGACAAACCCCCAGTTTTTTGCTTAGTGGTTAGTGTGAGTGCACACGTATGGGATTCTGCCTCAATTTTCATGGAAACATTAACTGACTGATTGATCACATATTATAACAAAGAGCTGCATGCTTCAAAATGCTGAAAGTATCAGTATTTGTCAGAATCAGAATCTGCAGAGAGCGCTAACCAGAAATACGAGCTATTTCAGACAAAACTTTCGATCATAAAACCTTAATTGGCAAAACATTTCAGAAAACCACATTGCTTCAGTCTCTTTACTCATAAACCTCAATTAAACTCGGCAGAATTTTAATATAAAAATATGAATTTATCAGTGGTCTAAAAAAATCTCTTTTTTCTGGTTATATAGTTTAAATGGCAAAAATAGATAAAGCAACCACGAAAAGACATTGGAGTGCTGACCCTAAAATTGCGCTAATGTTCTATAGAGCATATACCAGATCTTTAATTGATTTCGCGTCAATATATTATGGTAGTGCAACTAAAACACGACTAAATAAAATTTATCGCTTGCAAAGCATTACGAATTGTCACTGGCACATTCTGTTCTACCCCAGTATAAGCACTACTGGCTGAAACTGGTGAAATGCCTCTACAATTATGACGTAATTATTTAGCACAAAAGTTTTTAATCAAAAATGTATATATTACCAACAATTTTCTACTTAGCAAAATTAATATGCTGTCTATAGATAATTTAACATCAAAATACTGGATACATAAAACTTCTCCACCACTTGCCGAGACTTATATGCAAATATCCCAATTCCAAAATAAGATAACATCATATGATAAGATTCCTATTTTTACGGATACCTATAATAATATTTTAAGCTCTATAGAGATTAAATATCCACAATATACCCCATATGGACAAATCAACAACAACATAGTTAAATCAACTATACAGGACACTTAATCCATTAGCATATATACTGATGGATCGAAGACAGATCATAGTGTTGGCTGTGCCTATTATATACCTAGCAAAGATTTAAAATCACAGGTTAAATTACATCCCAAAGCTAATATTTTTTACTGCAGAAATGTTTGCTGTATTACATTCCCTTGAATATATTATTCAGAATAAAGAGTCAACAAAATATATAATTTTATCTGATTCAAGATCCTGTTTGCAGGCCGTAGACAATAGAACTAAAAGCATATATTAAAATCCTCTAGTTTTCGAAATATGCCGTAGATTATGTAACACACTACAACAAAATATGCAAGTTTCATTCGTTTGATGTAGGGGTCAATGAAAAGGTGGATGAATATGCTAAAGAAGCCATTTGCAGTGACAATTGTATATCTGATTTGCAGTTCTATGATGTCTTTCCAATCATCAAAGATAATTTGTGTAATATTTGGAAACAGAGTTATACCGAGTATGCAATGAATAACAATAACAAGTACACACGCACATATTCAAATCTTGTACCCAAACCATCTATCCAATTTAAGAATTTAAATAGAAGTGCTTATGTAACCCTTTTTAGGGCAATCACTGGACATGGTAATATTAATTACCTTCTTCATAAAATGAAGCTTTCAAACACTAATACATGTGATTGTAATAATTTCAGCATTGATGATTTGGAACATTGGTGTTTTGAATGTGGGCACAATAGGAATGCTTCAGATTATTTAAGGTTGAATTGGCTAAATTACGTTTAATGCCTATTAATTTTAGCTCGTTAATATACATAATTAGACATGATAAAAACACATAACTTATTTATTAATTTTGTGAAAATGTGTGTGAGAAAGCTTTAGGGATTTGTAGTCCTTTGGTACTGATCCTTATATGTTATTCCTTTTTCCAGGTCGGTTATCCTTGTTTGTGTAATCAAAGTCGCCTAGATAGACCCTATATGGCGTGAAGCGAGTGACCTTGTCTTATATGTTTTGTTCGGTTTCTTTGAATATCTCCATTTTTTTGAGACTCAAGATCAGTATGAATGAGAATATCTGCATGAATTGTTGAGCTTTATTAGATGTGTTAGATTGTGCAATACAGAATCATATTGTGTATTGCATTAATATTACAATTTTACAGTTAAATGTAGTGGCTGTATGCGCTATGCGCAAAGCCATCCAAACAAAAAAAAAAAGATATTGTCACGATCAGTAATTCGTGACCGTACGTCTCGGTCGGCGTGCAGGTTATCTAGCTCAGATTAGGGATAGATCTACGTCAGGTGAGAAGAGATAATAAAGAGAGCACTTCGGTAAAACAATAACAATGTGTATTGGGCAAAGGCTTAATGAATTTACACTCTACCCGATTACTAAAACACGCATGTTCTTTCGATTAGATATGGTTTGAATTGTTTATAGGTCTTGGCCCAGTTTTATGATAAAGTATTTAAGAGAGGTGTTGTGTTTTAATTTATGGTTAGTTTGGGATACTTCGTTAGGTAATTGATTAACTGTTCCTACTTTATCTCAGTTCCACTCTGCACTTTAAGGCTCTGTAACAATTTAGTTTTAAAAATCCCTCGTCTTTTGACAGACCGCCCAGAGCCTCTGAGGGGCAGTTGCAACAACCCCGCCACTGCCACACTCAAAACAAGCTCAACGAATGGCATCTTTATTCGTATCAGGATTAGCAATAGATGTTACAGCAGAAAACATCATAGAATTTCTCAAATTGAGCGGCCTTGATGGTGGCTGCTCTTGCGAGAAAATGAAAACAAAAAAGGACAAATACAGGGGATCTTTCAAACTTTCAGTTCCTCACATTGACAGAGATAAGTACTTGGCGTCCTCACTCTGGCCTGTGGGAATCATTATCAACCATTTTCTGAATATCCAGAGCCGCATTATGGCAAACCAGAGGGAAAACAAGTAACAAATCTAAGCATTATGCATATTAATGCCAGATCTCTCCGAAACAAAACAAATGAACTGGAGTCATTTTTAGCAGACAAAACTATAGACATACTGTGTATTACTGAACATTGGCTTACTGAAGAGGAAATAGGTGTTCTGCAGGTGGAGAACTTCAGGGTTGGTGCCTTCTCATCTAGGAAGGAATTCATTGGTGGAGGTACTCTCATCCTAGTTAGACATAACCTTAAATTGTGTCCAGCAGATATAAACACAGACTTTATTATTGAGAAAACTGTTGAATATTGTTGTATTTTTATTGTACCTCTAAGTCTTTATATTTTAGCCTTTTATCGCTCACCTTCTGGCGACCTTGACACCTTTTTGGTGGCAACTGATGGTGTTATCTCCAGACTTGCCACAAGGGGAAAGGTTCTTCTTGCGGATGGTTTCAACATAAAATGCAACACTGAGGCAGCAGATACAAACAAGTTTTGTGACCTGATGGAAAGCTACGAACTGAGACAAACAGTGTTTCAGCCAAGACGACAAGAGGCATGTCTGGACAATGTTTTCGTGAGTCCTGAGGTAAATGTAACATCGGTAAGTCTCATTGATGTGAATTTGTCAGATCATATATGCCAGATTTTAGACTGTGAGGTAGAAAGTTGCATGACGGCCCTGTGGAGGCTCAAAAGGTATGCAGACCCACAACTCAGCAGGGTTTGTGTGTTTTCTATGCCATTTTCAGTGAGGAGACATGGGACTTCCTGAGGCATGATGTGGATGTTCAGATAGGGTGTAATGTTTTTATGAGGGCCCTAGAGAGTGCTTGTGCACAGGCTTTTCCTGAAAAAATATATAACGTAAGATCTGACCACATTAATAACATTCCATGGTTCAGCAATGAGCTTAGAGCAATGCGAGACCATCTTGTTTTCCTCCGCCAGTACAACTTTGTTGAAACTAGGAATGAGTAGAAAAATTTTAGAAAACTGTACAGAAGGCGTGTGTTGTACAAAACATGCCTAAACCTGACAAATACCCCAATGAGTACCTTTCAGCTCTGGAGGCCCCGACTTTTGCATTTAGGGAGGTCACTTTAAATGAGGTTAGGGAAGTAATTAATGAGCTAAAAAATAAATCGAGTTATGATATCTATGGGCTTAATGTGAAGTTAATCAAAACAGCAAAAAATTGCATCCTATTACCTTTAACTAAATTAATAAACCTATGCTTAAAAAATAGTATTTTTCCAGATTGTCTTAAGTTAGCTGTTGTAAAGCCAATTTTCAAAAAGGGTGATCCATCAGTGCCTAACAACTATATACCAATTTCTCTCCTTCCAATTATTTCAAAGGTTTTGTGTGCAGATAGTTGAACACTTTGAACTAAATGAGTTGTTTGCGGTACACCAATGGGGGTCAAGGGAATTCTAGATCTTGTTTCGGGCGTAGCGGAGGCGTTTAATAGGAAACAATATGACTCAGTTTTGTTTTGTGACCTAAGCAAGGCTTTCGACTGCGTCGACCATGGGATCCTTCTTAGTAAACTCCAGCATTATAAATTTTCGACTAGCAGCATCCAACTCATCAAATCATACCTGGAGTCCAGGTACCAAGTGGTGAGGGTTGGTGAGGTGACATCAGCAAGGAGTAGAATGGACATTGGAGTCCCCCAAGGCTCAATCCTGGGGCCTATACTCTTCTTAATTTATGTTAATGACTTGACAACTAACGATAGTAATGACAAATACACACTCTATGCTGATGACACAACGATGACCTTCCCTGCTGATACTTTGGAGGGGTCATTGAGGGGTTCCATGGTGGCGCGGGAGAGAGCCTAGGGCTGGTTTTGCTCAAATCGATTATTGTTAAATATGGAAAAGACTAACAGAGTCATCTTTACAATGCGCGAACTGAATGTACCCAATCGCAGTGAGGTGAATTTTTTGGGGGTTGTGTTGGATCAGAAGCTGCAGAGGGGAAATCACATAAGTGCCCTGTCAAATAGGCTTAATAGGTCTATATTCGTATTAAGGCATATATCTCAATGTGTCCCGATCAGTGTTTTAAGAACAGCATATTTTGCTATAATTCAATCACACATTGTATACGCGATCTTGGTTTGGAGTCATTCAGCGAATGCACACAGAATATTTGGATTCCAAAGGAGAGCTGTGAGAGTTGTGAGTGGCTTGGGTTATCGGGATGACTGTCGGCGTGTGTTTGTGAGTATGAATCTGTTAACTGTACCGTCTTTGTACATACTGGAATGCCTTCTGCATGTCAGGAGGAATGTTGAAGAATTCAGGACTCACGAAGAATTCAGGACTCACGAAGACGTTCATGACCATAACACTCGAGGTAGTGGAAACTTGGTTTAAAATGTTTAATGCTCTACCATTAAGCATTAGAAGTTTACCAATTCAGCCCTTTAAAGCAAGACTAAATAGGTTCATAATTAGTGAGGCTTTCTATTCAACAAATGATTATTTTAACTCTGATTTTAATGTGTTGTGAACTGTTAACATTTTAATTTTAATCTATAATTTTAATCTATAATGAGTATTGTATTAATCACTTGTTTTATTATTTTATTATTTTGAGTAATTAGGTAATTTTAATTATTGCAAAAAAAAATTGATCTGTGTGACACTTTCTTTGTGATTGACATTAATAAATTATTGAGTAACGCTGGATGCGGATACTTATATCCCATATCCAGGCAGAGATGTACAAGAAATGTCAGAAAATCACTCACATATTCGATAGAGGAAGAACAGAGACCGACAAGTGAATGATGACATGGTGAGATACTGTTTGTTTGTCGAAGATGTGAAAATGTAAGAGAGCCATTTTCTGGAGTTTCGAAAAAGCGCTTTGTTATTGAAAAGATGATAAATAGCCTGTATCTTCAGAAGAAATCTGAAAGCAAGTAGTGTATACTATTATCCCAAATAAATAAGTGAGTGCAAGATAGCATAATCACGAATAATAAAGAGGGATGCTGTATAAAGAAAGCCCTGAGGAAGGTCGAAGCACTCGTTATCCAGAAATACAAACACGGCACCGGTACGAGGTGCATCAATTAGAGGGCTTGGTTACGTGGACTGTATTATGATAGATAAGTTCATGTAGTTACATTGATCTCCTCAAAACTAGTAATTCGTACGATTACTATAAAGCTGAATTATCTTGTACTTGTCAAGATGACCGAAAATTATATGCATTCCGTGGACTATATTATGGATTATGGATCCATTCTGAAAGTACTTGGTGTACAAACGATATCGAACTACTCGTGGTTAGAGAAAAGATTAAAGAGGTTCACTTAGGCGCAAGTCCTTGTGATGAACCGACCAATTTCTGGAAATGATGGGAACTGGAGGGAGTTTACCAATGCCCAGTTACCATGCAGGGGATATGCTAAAAGACAGAAGGATGTACGACTTTTTCAGTAATTATGCAGGAAAACTGATATTTAATGTATATTTTAGGATGTTTCATTCATCATGCTGAACCACAATTACGAAATTCTCAACTGGGCATCTCGGCACCCAATTCTAATTTTAAACAATTGTCATGGACAGAGAAGCTTTTTGGTTTATTAAAAATAGGGAATTAAATCCATATCCATATATAAAGTTAAAATTCATATGCATTTGGTGGACTGTATTATGGAATATGGGTCCATTCTGAATGAACTTGGGGTACAAACGATATCAAGTTATTCGTTATTAAGGAAAAGATTAAAGAAGTTCACTTAAGCGCAAGCCCATGTAATGAACCGACCAATTTCTGGAAATGATGGGTAATGGCGGGAGCTTACCAACCCACCAGTTACCATACAGGGGATATGATACTTAACATTTAATATATATTTTAGGATGTTTCATTCATTATGCTAAACCACAATTGCGAAATTTTCAACTGGGCATCTCGGTATCCAATCCTAATTTAGACAATTGTCATAGACATAGAAGCTTTTTGACTTATTAAAAGTAGGGAATTAAATCCATATGCATATATAAAGTTAAATCGCTTCATTTCGACTTCGTTGAGAGACTAGATATTCGGCTGCTTCTACACCAAACAGGGGATCTCCAGCAAATGAATATAAAAATACATTATTTGGTAAATAATTCCAATTTTGCTAAAAGCCAGATTTAAGGAACATACATTTTAGTTGCAAATGGATGAAAACATTGTCTTGCTGCTTTGAGTGCGATATATTTTAAGCGTAATCTACGAAGAAAATAGGACTGAAATTCATATGACCATGAGATAAAAAATAATTTCCTAAGGGAGATGTACTCTCCTTAGAGGAATCCTTGACGATGGTGTTTGGTGTTCCCTAAATATTAACGAAACTTCTAAAGAAAATAAAATTTGATTTTTCAGCACCAAACCGAATTTGAACTTAAAATTTAAATATTAAAACTAGGACTTATGGGAGGGGCCGCGAGACGTTGGGGTCACGAACTCCCAACTTTTCCCTATGTTGATTTTGTGCCTTCTACAAATTCAGAGTTTTCTAGGAAAAACGATACTCCTGAAATGAAATTGGCATAAAACCAAGATAGTGACCACAGCCATGATAGCAGCATATTTATAATATATTTTATATTATTCGTTAAAACTAACATAACTAAATTCCTATACAGTTATAATATCATTATTATGCAAGAAAATTTTTCTCAAAAGCGATATGTCTTATCGAATTAAAAAAATACGACTCATGTGAATCCCCTGAATATCCAGTTTAAATATGGAAATTTTTAAGCTCAGCCTTATAAAATTCATTAAATATCTCAAATATCAGAATGTTTATAATGAGTTACTCAGTAAAATTATGGCATCTGAATGATGACTCCATTATAGTACCAACTTCGAAAAATATTTGAAGTAGAAGTTCTATCTTTAAACCGTTTCGAACTTAGCTACAAAATTTATGTTTTCTTTGATATTATAAAATAATTCAAAGTATTTTTAATGGCAATTTCTGACTGACTGAATTTTCAATTTCAGGCAAATAATGAAACTGTTTCCCAAATTATTAAAATATACCTCAAGGCTGATCTAGCGGTTCGGCTTGTTAAAAAAAACCGTAAACATGCTCTGCATCTATCAAAACTCCGTTGAATGTTGTGAAAAACCCGATTTTATTAAATTGGATTTTTCAAAGGCATTTGACTCATTATTTCCTTTTGCGCCTCGTGCAAATAAAATTCTATCAGAGGACCCCAAAAGGTGCAGACTTTTAATACAATTTAGAGATTTTAATAATATTCAAGCTTTAAAGATATTCCTAGAAAATACAATTTACTGTTTATATATCGTATGGAAGTTTAATTTATATCACGTATAAATGCGCTTCTAGGTATTATATATCATGTATCTGCTTTGCGTACTAATGTTTGAAATTATCTCATGTGTTATCCATGTTTACGACAAATACAGCGAAGGTCTCGACTAATGTTTCTTTTTTATGTTTTCTCATAAAAAAATAATAATTTACTAGCTTTTTGCTTCATGTGAAGTACGTTATAATTCAATTTTGTATGTAAATATTGGGTGTACATACATATAAATTACATGTTACATGTTACAAGAACCCTACCTTACAGTATAATAAAGTAGAATAAATAAATTTTAGGCATTTTTTTAATAACCCTTAGAAACAAAAAAATTAAATATATATATAATAGAAAAAAAAAAGTAGAAGCGATACCTTCATAAAACTAAACCAAGCGGCCACCCATCCAAATACTAACCACGCCTGACGTTGCTTAACTTCAGTGATAGGACAAGAACTTTTTTTTACTTTTTACTCTTAACGTAACAACACCACTGTGTCCTATCTCATTCTCTCACAGGCTACATCCTATAGGTCTATATTTACTATTGCTTTTTCATTTTATTGAGTCTCAAATTACACCCGTGCTAAAGAAGTTTTCACTTCAAAAATGCAAAACGTATTTGAGAAAATTTAAACATTTTATCTAAATTTCTCTCTATTTACCGGTTATAAGAATAAATAGAATACACAAAATAAAAAATAGTATTTTTAAAGTTGTTTCTTACCGACTGCATACTGTGCTGACGCACACACAATAAAGGCGGAAAGGGTGGCGAAAATTGTAGTGGGGAACCACATTGTATTTACTGACTTCTGGTAATGCCGGTATTGAAGTACGAATTTCTGAATCGAACATATCGGGTATTTATACTGAAATTGTAATTGTTATTAAGTTGAAGTTTAACGACTTGTTTTATTATTTAGGTTTAATAATGAAATTAGATCTATAAATATTATTGCTATTGTATTGTTTTGTGCAATTTAATTTATTTCTTTAGGACAAATATATCAATTGAGTAGTAAATTTGCACATTAACGCATACTTATGATTTTTTGTAAATTGAATTTTGCAATTCTTTTAGAGGCGCTAGTAGCACCCACTATAGTAATAGTTCTCAAATTATTACCAGCGTGTAATCATTACGCTGATATCCAGTTTATATTGAACATTTCGAATCTTAAATTAATGCAGATATATACTAGTATTCTGTTAGCTAAAGTTCTTATATCATCTACCAATTTTTTTTTCGGTAATTTTGGTCTTTTTCGCCTTCCTATGTCTTTTTTCATAATATTTCGTGTCTTACTAATAGCCATTCTGTATGGATACATGAGCTGTCCAGCGCCTATTCTTCTATAATACGTCTAATTCTTGTGGTTTTTCTGGTCTCCACTTTTCATATTCTGTCCCTAAATAATATTTCAAGCCTAGCTCAAGCTCAGTTCATTGGGCAATGCGGTGTTCTAAAATTCTACAATATATTTCCAAAGAAAGTTAGGGTTCCAAGGCTGTGGATATAAAGATCGGTAGAATATTGTACACTTGTTTCTGTTTTTTTTTTCTAAAATTCTTCTGACTATATTGGTTTTAAAGATATATCTCAGCCAACCAAATATTGCAAGATATGTAAGTAAGTATACATATGTTACAAAATGTTTCCCGACAATCTACCATTTCTTTAGGAATCTCAAAATCTGTGTTTTAATAAGGAATCATACAAACAAAAATTATCTCATTATGTTGGCGAATGAATTAGCTTTGGGTCTCTCAGGATTGAACCAATAGATGGTGTGGCCTAAGAATATGAAATCGATAGCCATCTTCCCATAATAAATATAACACTTTAAATACATCTTCTTTTGTCATTATTTTTATTTTATCATAGTTTAGTTTTATCCTATAATTGCCAATATTAGATTATATATCTTCTTCTACTCATTGTGCTTATCTACTTGTCAACCCACCATCGTTGTGTTGAAAATATCATCTTCTTCTTGGTCCTTCTTCATGTAGTTTTCCCTGTAAAATAATCTATAATTATTCATATCGCTCCCAGCTTCTCATCATTTTAAGAATTCTTGCAAAATTTTACACATTTGGTAGGCTTTAAGCTATTTTTTACTTACAGAACTCTGTCACAGTTCAAGACTCAACCCCGTACAGCAACATCGGAAAGATGTGATTTTTGTCTGCAAGGACAAGTTATGCCATTTAACTATTTTGCTCATATTCAGGAATGCTTGTCTGGATTTTCCTATTAGATTTTTGATCTATTGTTGCTTCAATATATTCATGTAGTCGTTTGCATTAGTTGATTATTTACTATGATTGTTTCTATTTAGCTTGCCATGAAGTTTGTTTTCTACATTAAGAGCAATTCTTGTATATCTGACTAGATCACACCACTCTGTTTACTAGCTTTCGAATATTTTCGAGACTAGTTGCAAACACTTCCGTGTCATCGGCAAACCTCAGAGGGCTCTCGTGTATCATAATGACTGCCTCGATGTCTTCTAATGCTTCTAGACCGTAACGATGACAATACGAACCCCTGGCGGTCGCTACTAATTTCAATGTATTTCAAATCCTCTTCCTCCTTCAAGGCTTATAGAAGCTGCATGATGCTAATATTTCCTAATATTTGATAGGTCTTGGTTTCTCAATCCAGGTTCGTTCGGTATCATCATGGGCCTATATCGAAAACTTTTTGATACTCAATAAACAGGCAAGAATATTCCAATCGGTATACCTGCATCTTTCGGCAGGTACGTCGATCGTCAATACCAACCAAGTTGTTGGCATCCTTCAAACATTATCCAAATTATTGTTATCTCCAGAATACCTTCATTGAGACTCATCACACCACTTAGCACTCTATTTGTAGGCAGCAATTAGATTGTAGATTTTAGCTAGAGTATTAAATTTATTAAATCCTTCTGACTATACTGATTGTATTGCAGGATATGTAAGTAAGCATGTATTGTTACAGAGTGTTTCCCGATAATCTTTAATTTCATTAGGAATGTCAAAATCTGTGTTTTAATAAGCAAACATTAACTCATTATGTTGGCGAATGAAATAGCTTTAGGTCTTTCAGGATTGGACTAATAGGTGGTGGGGCCTAAGAACATGAAATCGATAACCATCTTCCAATGATATGGTCTTCTAAATACAGTACTCTAAATACTTCTTCTTTTGTCATCATTTTTATTTTATCATAGTTTAGTTTTATCCCATAATTGCCAATGCTGGAATATATATCTTCTTCTACTCATTGTGCCTATCTATTTGTCAATCCACCATTGTCGTGTTGAAAATATTCTCTAGTTTTGGCCACGATAGCTTCTTCTTCACGGTCCTTCCGTAAAATAGTTATAATCATTCATATCGCTAGCTGTTTCTCATGATTTTAAATATTCTAGAAAAGGTTTAGAATACGACTGTATAGCCACATTTCCTAAGCTTTAAGTTTCCTTTTCTTACAGAGCTCTGTCACAGTTCAAGAGTCAGCCCCGTACATGCATACTGAAAGGAACTGATCGCTTCTACAAGGACAAGTCGTGACATTTAACTATTTTGGCGAAACTCAGAAATGCTTCTCTAGATTTTCCATTTCGAATTTTTATTTAATTAAATGGTTTAATCGTTATTTCAAGACCTATTCGCAAACACTTTCGTGTTATCAACAAACCTCAGAGTGCTAACGCTCCCCCGTGTATCATGATGACCGCTGCGATGTCTTCCAGCGCTTATTGAAATATCTGCTTTGAGCATTTATTTTTCCAAGACCTATTCTAGTTTTATAATATTTATAGGTCTTGGTTTTTCAATCCAGGTTCGTTCAGTACATGGGCCTATCATGTTGGATAATATCGAAAACTTTTTGATACTCAATAGAGCAGGCAACAACATTCCAATCGGCATACCTGCATCTTTGGGCAGGTAGGTGGATCGTAAATCCAACCAAATTGTATGCGGCTGATGGATTGTTGGCATAGTCGAAAAATTCTCTAAATTATTATCTCCAGAAAGACTTTCACAAAACTTAGCACTCCATTAGAGGCAGCAATCAGATTGAAGATTTAAGTTACAGTATTGCTCCAGAATAGCTTATAGCTACATTTTGTTCTGCTCGTTGAAGTTTTCCAATATTAAAACTATCAATATTAATAATTTATCTATTTCATTTCACAGAAGCTAAGCGAGAGCGAACCTAAACAGCTTGGACGAGATAATGTCTTCATGGCTTACTCCTCGATGTAGTTGATAATTCATATAATTGATGAATTTTGGCAGCGGTCAGCAACATCTTCCTCTTTAGCTATGTTTCGTAACTGGTTAGGCTCAACTTTTTAGCATTGACCGCGAGACAAATGTAATTAAATTATCTGAAGCTAATACTGTAGCCTTTTGGTACCTCTTAGCCTATTTGTAGAATCTCTAGGTATATATTCAATTTTTTTGACATTCGCAATAGGCGGATATAAATAGAAAAATATCCTTTAATTGCAAATGGCATGGAATTAAAGAAGACAGCGGCATCTGTTTCATTGCTCCTGTTTCTAATGTTGAATAACTGATTGCTTTACATATCTAGCATTTTGGGGTCCTATATATTAACTATATGATAGGGGATTTTGGGATGCCTGTGAGCATGTTCTTAAATACCGCCCGCTACTCTTGCTATCAACTCTTGCTATCAACTCTCAACACATCGCCAAAGGTTTTGCAGACCATAACTTTAAATCATGCTATTCAGAGCATTTAGATATTAGTATCGAAGATTTATCTCATATGCTCTCAATTTTATTTCATCTCATCCAATGAAAGAGGTTGAAAACAAACTGTGTCAGCTGGTCGTTAACAAGAATGCTCGACCAGGTGGTGCATCTTCAACACTATTGGAAACTGTTATGAATCTCTTTCTGCTGCCTTGGTTGATAGCCGAGATCATCTCTGTACGGAACCACACTTCTTTCTAATCTAAATTTAAGCTAGAGCAAAAATATCGGCGATACCAATTAGAAGCCTCGGATGATAATCACGTTACCTACAGATGAATGCACTCTCTACGATTGACGTTTCCTAAGCCCGCATTTTCCCATATATTGTCATAGAAATTTTGTCCATCTGTGGCGTCTACCAAGAATTTTCTGGTAAAATATCTGGAAGTCAGAATTTAAGTTGACGTGATTTATACCGATTTCTCTAGCGCATTCGATAGCGTGAGCCATATTCTGCTATATATAT
>MU190300.1:1098-44439 GCA_016904865.1 Pissodes strobi | reverse complement strand
ATGGAGTAAATAATGGCGATTTATCATGTTAGTAGTAAAAAAAAAGTTTTTACCAACATTTAGTCACAAAAAATCGTACGCACCTTAAATACAAGCTAGGCAGCTCGTGTGGTTGGTGAGAAAATCATACAGCTATCTATATTGATATCTGAGATGCTTTGGTCAATCGTGTAGGAATAGATTATAGATGTTCGTACTTTTTTCCCTCTTTTTTTGATGGAAGGTTTTAGACGCATTAAATTCACTAAGTTGAGGTTTGGAACCTTCGGTAAAATACACTACAACAGAGTTTTATCCACAATAACGAAGCAGAATTTTTGCACTCGAGGCCTGTTTCGCTAGCCATGTTAACATCATCAGGAGATGATTAAAACTAGTTTTAATGATCTCCTGATGATGCTAACATGATTAGCGAAACGCGCGTCGAGTGCAAACTTATGTTTCCGTATTGTGGATAAAACTGTTGTAGTAATTAAATACCGGCAAAGAGTGTCAATCAAGTACTGTTTCTAACTTTTAGATTATTTTAAATTAGACTGAAATTTCTAACATCCGTTCTGTCGTTAACTGAATCACTATCTTTTTTAATTCGATCATTTCTTTTATTTTGAGTTTTTGATCATTTTGTTCTTGGTTGAGGACCTAAGTTCCATTAAAATAGAAAATATGTTTTGCTTCTCTCTGGTGTTTGTCAAGAGCGGCTGAAGCGTCTTTAGTATATTTATGACAGATCAATCCATTTTTTAGGAGTTGAATTGTCATACCTATATCTTTTTAGGACGGTTCATGAAAATGTTGTTTATTCTATACCATATAGAATAAACAATATTTGACTTTTTCATGGCAGGTGTTTGCGGTTTTAACTTTGTAAACATTGAGCTCAATGTGCCATGATAATAATGAAATGTAATAGTGTAATGTGATTTCAAATTATTGTAAAATTTGTGTGTTCTCTTTTTAATGGTTTGGTCTAAGTCTTCCGATTTAAAATTATTTAAGTTTAAGGTATCATTCACTTTTGTAATGTTCTTGATCGCAATTCACGTTAAGTCAGATAAATAGCACGGTCAATTACAATAATACAATAATGACACTGTGTTTTTGCAGAACTGAATGGTTTGAGTGGTAATTTAAGTACCTTCATGACCATGCTTGTTTGTGTACCATTCTGTTAAAATTGTGGTACCTCTTCTTATCAGGATCATATCCATATTTTGAGAAATATTAAAATTGCGTAAAATTTCATTTGTCATACTTATAGGAACTGCCAATATAAGAAATTATTTTTTTATGAGCCGCATAGATTTGAAGCCAAGAGCACATCGTAAATACTTGAGATTCTTATATGAGGGAATAACTTACGAATACAACTCTCTGCCATTTTGTTTAAATTGTGCCCCTCAATTTTTTACAAAAATTTTAATACCCGTAGTTTGTATAATAAGGAAAAAAGGGGTACTTCTGGTAGTTTATTTGGATGATTTTCTGGTTTTGGGAAGATCATACAATGAGTGTATTAAAAATACAGAATTAATTTTAAATATTTTAACACATTTAGGTTTTTTAATTAACCGCTCAAAATGTAGTCTTAGACCTAGTAACATATGTAAGTTTTTAAGTTTTGTGTATAACTCTTGCACAATGGAAATATCTTTGACAGGTGAAAAACGAATTAGAATATCTAAGATTTGTAAGAAATTTTTTTCTTCAAACGTCAGTAAATCCGTCATTACTCGCCTGTGTAGGCGACCGTGAAGTTTCGTTTTTCCTCCGCCGGAGCTTTACTTTTCACTTTTCCGCCGGCGGAGGTAAAAGTGTTGTCATAGCAACATAGATACAATACAAACAGACAACAAAATAAGCGTCAACAACTCAAGATTTATTATACTACAATTTGTATTTATCACTCAATTTGTGACCGCATTTCTAAAAATCACTAATTTAAGAACAAATTGGTTATTATTTAATCGAACTTACTCAATAACTGCTTATCAATACGGAATTAAAACGCAATCGGAGACGCAATCGTAAAAAAATAATTATTGTTGACAGTGTCCACTGACAGCTTTATGTTACATTATATTCACCGACACCGGTCTAAGCAAGGCCACCTACGACCGTGGTCTAAGCCGCCTTGCGAACACATTTATCTTTAATAATAATTAGATATTATTACTATTAAAAAGAGATGTTTTTGCATTAATTTGTCGACATTTGAAGAAAAAACAGCATATTTTATTTGGAGGAAAAGTTACTTTTCATGGCTTGCTCTCTATTACCAGCCTCACTCCGTTCGGCTGTTAAACACGAGCGCGCCATGAAAAGTATCACTTTTCCTCCATATAAAATAATATACTATTAAAATTAAAAGAATGTAAAATAAGGGACTTTGCAGAATTTATTGGAACGCGCTTGTTTCAGCCAGCCCAGCGATTAAATATGGATTTTTTCATATCAAGTCATTAGAACGTTGTAAATATGTTGCCTTAAAACAAGAAAAGGGATGTTAAAATGCAAAAATGAAAGTACCAGAGCAGTTGCTTCTTGATATTAATTGGCTCAAAAATAAGATATATTCATCTAATAACATTCGTTTGTCAAATTTCCACTTGGAGATATTTTCTGATGCATCTAGATCAGGATGTTTTTTTTCTATGAGAGCAAAAGTACCTTGGGATATTGGTCTCGAAGAGAACAAGGTCATCATATAAATTATTTAGAGCTTTTGGCATTGTATTTTGGGTTAGTGTTTCGTTTCAAAGATATCAAACTGCAAGATTTTATGTCGAGTCGATAATACTACAGCTGTAGCCTGTATAAATAAAAAGGGCAGTTAGATTTACTAAATTTAACGAGATAACAAGGAAAATTTAGAAGTTTTGTGAAATTAGAAATATTTACATTTTTGCCAGTTATGTAAACACATAGCATAACATAGAAGCGGATAGGGCATCTCGTCAGATACATAAAGAAACAGAATGGTGTTTATCGGATAATGCTTTTCAAATGATAGTGAGATGCATTGGAAGACCAGATACTGACATATTTTCCAGTAGATTAAACAAAAAATGTCCTAGGTTTATATCATGGATGCGTATAAGGTTGATGCTTTTACATTAGATTCGAGAAAATTAAAATTTTATGGCTTTCCTCCATTTAGTATGATATTAAAAATGCTTCAAAAAATAATATAGGATAAAGTAGTTGTTCCTCTCTGGGTCTCGCAGCCATGGGATCTTATTTTTAAGTCGTTATCAGTTGGTGACTCCTTAATTTTTAATCCTAATAGAGCTTTACTTCCCTTTAATAATAGATTGCCACACCCCCTTTGGCAGACCTTACCCTGGTGGCAGGGAGGCTATCAGGAGGGCGCTTTTACTAGGAGAGGTACCTAGGGATTCGCTAGATATATTTTTAAGTTCAATTACACCTGCCACGTTAAAGCAATATAATACTGCCTTGAGGCTAGGGTGGGAATTTTGCTCAACAAGAAATATGAATTCTTTTAAAATTACAGCTCCGAGTGTCCTAGAGTTTTTAACTGTATATTTCAAAAGGGAAGCTTCATACGGTACCTACTCACAATAATTACAGATCTGCGATTGCACAGATAGCGGGCCCCGACTTGGGGCAAGACTTCAGATTGAAAAGGATTTTTAGAGGTTTTTGGAAAAAGACCATCTTTGCCTAAATATGATAGTACTTGGGACCCCGGTATAGTTATAAATTAATTACGCAAATTTTAAAATGATATCAATTTGGAAATTCAAACTCAAAAACTAGTTAGCTTAATGGCATTGGCAACGTATACAAACCTTAAATCTAATCAATATCGATAACATAATAACTCAGAATGATAGAATTGAGATAAAAATTCCAAGTAGAATAAAGACTTCAGCAGTTAATAGAAGACTTCAGCAGTTAATAGAAGTCAGCCTTTCATAAGTTTGCCGTTCTTTGGCTGGACCAAATATGTGTTGCTAGGACTCTCCTAGCTAGAGTACTTGAACAAAACAAAGGAATTACGGGGTTCTTGTAAGTGTTTGTTTCTCACTTATAAAAAACAGTTTCATTGAGATATTCACGCAGTTCAAACAGCGTTTGTCTAGGAAGTTCATAAAATGTTTGTTTAATTGCAGATGCACTACTAGGCTGTTCCTGAGTAATGTATGTGACAGAGGTATCAAGTACTTTAGGTATATTAGATTTATTAAATTTAGGATAAGTTGTACTAATGGACTGGCTTTGAGAAGTGGTTGCTTGAGAGATATTGTCTCTCTCGGGCTTTGAGTTAGGAAATAATAACAAACTATAATGGGCTTGTTTATCGTAATTTGTTGAAATTTCTGTGTTTCTTCTTTTTGTTTGGGTGTTAAGAGTATGTTGGGAAGTACATTTAGGTCCGATATAATTAACTTGGGCTTGGAGCCCTCTCTGCGTAACTGGTACTACGTTCTCTTGTTCTCTTTGATTATGTTTTAGGGGCGGAAAAAAGTGTAATGTTATTGTTTGGGGGCAAAGTTGATTGGCTCCATAAAACGAGATATTTTCAAGGTTTTTATGGTTTTTTTTTACCTGAGGAATTCAGGGCAGATGATATATATGTTCATTATTAGACATTTTTTAAAGCAATTAAGTTCAAACGATTTTTTGATTAGATATTTCGATAGCTCGAAAAAAAACCTACGAAAGACATGTTTCTGAGTGTCTGTTCTAACCCAATAAAAAAGCAACAAATTTGAGTTGGTCGCTCTTCGCTTGCATGATAAGTATGGGGTTATTGTTTAGAGTTTAACCATCCCGTCTCTCTTTTTTATTTAATATAATAGGCTTTGCAAAAATCAAATAACATAATCACTTAATGTAATATAATCCTCCGACTTCTGGGCTGGGATTTGGGATTCAAGATTAGTTTTCAGTGAAGTGTCAGATGTTTTAACTATTTTACCTTAATCTTAATGGTTTGTTTAGGTAAAATGAAGGAGGGCCTGGAGGGCGACAAGGATTTGATGGCAAATACGTTTTTAAGTTTCTTACGTGTCTCCCTAGTAGGTTTTAAATGGGAAAATAGGCCCAAATTAAAAATTAACAACAGACAAAATATTTTCTACTTTAGAACTTTTTTTATCCAAACTAATATTATTTTAAACTAGGTTAACGTCTATATAGAAGCCTCCGGGTCAGGGGTTCCAAAACCGGCTAAGTCGAGGGCCCACCGGGAAATATCCAGGTGGTACAATCCGACGCTGAGCCCCAGGACGCGAATTCATCGAGATCAGACTGCAAACCATTTGCATGACAGGGACCATTTTTTATTGTTAATAATTTATTTACTACTTGTTAAATAGTTATAGGTTGTTGTGCAATATTTTGTAAATGCTAAAAGCGTTAATAAACCTTCTATTCTATTCTATTAACACACAACAAGCCTGCACCCAGCAATGCTCACCTGAATCCAGACATCCTCGTATGTGTTAAAAGTCGGGGTAGATAAAACGGAAGCGTCAATCTTGATTGACGTGGCTATAAGAACACCGCCACCTCTCAGACAGTCAAGCTCGGAATAGTTCCTGTCTCATCGATAGACAGTATATTAACAACTCAGAATTGAAGAATGTATTGAACCAAGTCTCGGTGAGAGCTATCAGGTCATAGCTGCAAGCGTGACTGGATCTCAAAACTCGTCGGCCTTAGTTCTCATAACCCGAACATTCTGATAATAAAACACTATAGTGGTGTTTGAGGAGAGAGGTTCGACGATAGCACAAAATCCGTGCTCAAGCCCAATGCATTTCTAGCGTCGCCTTCAGTTGGAAGGGTCGATTCATGTTGGGAAAGATCTGACCCCATATATTCTTCCTCCGACACCGGAATTGACAAAAATTACCCTCGAGGGACATGTTTCAAACCTCAGCAGATGCTCCCATATTAGGACCAAACCAGGAACA
Source organism: Pissodes strobi (assembly GCA_016904865.1). NCBI lineage: Eukaryota > Metazoa > Arthropoda > Insecta > Coleoptera > Curculionidae > Pissodes > Pissodes strobi. Next base: position 38,491 of record MU190300.1, on the reverse strand, counting down.
GACTGATGATTTTAACCAATTCCTCATCTCTTTGCAGGCGTAAGATACAATAGCAACCTTGCTCGGCATACCAATTTTTATCAACCGCGTCAGTAAAATTATCCACTCAGAAACAGAAACATATGCTTGACGTTAAAAACTCTACTGAATATGGTGAGATTAGTGTCATTAATCAATTTATTTAATATTCTCCTATCTCGCGCGTATGGTGATGGTGGTCCGAAGATAATCAAGTTTGTACTTGCATTCAAAATAGCAGTCCCTCTAATTGCGTTCTCCTTTCCTGTAAATATGACGATAATAGTATATTGTGTAACTAGGAGGAAAAGCAAAACATTCCTGGACGACTGTGCTAGTTGCTGGACGAGGCGCAGCCGAGGCCAGCAACACAGGAGTCCAGGAATGTGCTTTTCCTACGAGTTGCACATACTATTTTTTTATCCGATCGAAATTAATTATAATACGTACTTATATAAATAGAGCCAAATATTACTCTAAATAAAAACGGTATTTTAAATGTAAACTCAACATAATATCAAGTTTTGAATCGAGCGAGCTTGAAGTTTATTACGTAGCTACGGAAACTACAGCTAAATGTTACTTTTGATAGACGTCAGATCTGACAAACAAGGCGTTTGAATACGACAGAAATGTTACATTCCCGGCCTAGGACGGGAATGTTATATTCCCGGACAGTTATTTTCTATTCTTGTAAGTTATTGCATGTTGCCAAGCAACGAATACAATGTACTGGAATCATGACTTTTGCGGTGAGAAAACACATCGGAAAGGTGTCGTTTTTCGTCCGATCGGATAAAAAATAACTTTTTGTGCATTTTCTGGTCAGGACCGCAACATGAACCAGTTTTAATTTGCTTGTATACTGTGTGACGTTGCTTTGTACTGATTTGTATAAGAAATAAATAAATAAATAACATATAATCGCGTCTGTGCCCTGGAAAATGCATAAAACGAAGTAAAAATTGCCAAGTCTCAGAAGATAGACCAATTCGAGAAGCAAATCCATATGAGGTTAAGAGTTTGAGAACAAGTTTTCAAACGATTTTTTACACCATAAAATCCTAATAAAAAAACTGAGAGATATGGAGTATCAGGGAGAGCTTTTGAAATGGCTGATATCCTACCTCACAGACAGAATCCAAATTGTACGTATTCAGAGCTATCAGTGTATTGAAATTAAAATACCATCAGGTGTTCCACAAGGTTCACACCTGGGACCTCTACTCTTCAATATTTACGTTAATGATATTGAATCCTGTTTTCTGCTCTCATTTTTTAATTTTATTTTTTAAAATTTTATTTCTTTATTTCAAATTACATTAATCTATACAACAAATGTACAAACAAACACAAAATAAAATTGCGTCATATAAAAATATTCTAATCCTAACTTGAGCAGGTACATAACTATAAACTAATCTATAATATTTGTTACATATTTAAATATTCTCCAATATTATAGAGCTCCAACGTAATAAGCAATTTTTCTACCTTCCTTTTGAAAATGCTCTTAATATTAATTTAATTTAATTCCCTGGTAATAGGAACTTTTTTCAAATAATGTTAGTCTATGTACAGGATAATACTGTTTGTTCGGGTATTAAAGTACGGTCAAGATTAAAGTTAAATATATGTTTATTCCTAAATACAAATAAAACGGTTTCCATTATGTACAATGCAAATATGGTAAGTATATCATTTGCTCTAAAAATACCTTGACATGACTGAATAGGAGACATTATATAAAGGTATTCTTAACATACATTTTGAATCACAAAGATGTCTTGCGCCCTAAAGTTTAATTATACCATATCTAGGTATACTTTCGAAGTTTGCAAAATACAGTGACTTTCTAGCTGATTCCTTAAGGTATTTTGTAACTAAGCGGACGCAACAAATTTTATTGAGTCTGTTACTAAGGTGTTCAATGTGATAAGGCCAATCTAAAAATTCGGCAATATGAATACTTACAATTTGGTGCTGCTGCATAATGTGAGCCTATTATCCTGAACAATAATTGATTATGGTATTGATGTTTTATTTAATTTAGTTCTAAACAGCACGATATTAGTTTTTCGTTTATTTAAATATAATTTATTTTTTTTGAACCGGGTTTCTATTAGTGAAAATATGGTTTCAGAATTTTCAACAAGTTTAGAGATTTCTGAACCACCCGGCAATAAATTGGTATCATCAGCATGCTCGGTTAGTTCTAAATTTGAGATATTAATTTCAAAGTTAATGTCGTTTAAAAAAATTATGAATAAAACAGGTCCAAGAATACTTCCCTGTGGGATACCCACTGTATTCTGGGATATTTCCGATTTATAACAAATCCCATCTCTTTGTACTATAACTATATGAGTTCGTTTATTTCAATAGGACCTAAACCACTCCAAGGCGCGACCCCTGACCCCATAAAGCCTTACTTTTTGTAAAAGTATATTTATACCCAAACAGTCAAACGCCTTTGAAAGATCCAAAAACATTCCAAGAGCCATGTCGCCCTCCTCCAGGTGTCTCAAAATTGCCTGAGTGAATTGAAAAACCGCCGTTTGAGTTGACTGACATATATGATTTTATCTTTTCATTTTATCATTTTAGGACGACGCTAAACATTTTGTAAATGTAATCAAGCAAATAAAGCATATTATTATTATTATTATTATTATTATTATTATTATAAAGATCCTGTAATCCCATAATTGGACAACTTTGAAATTAAGATACTGTGATCGGCCTTGTCGAAAGCCTTGTAGAAGTCTCTATATATAGTGTGTTTCGCAGCTCTTATCGAAAGAGGTAGTAATAAAATTAGTGAGTAGAACCGAGAAACAGGTTAGTATCAACGGACAGGCCAGAAGAAAATCAATGTTGCTGGTTTATTATGATTTGACTGAAGGTGTTTGATAGTACCCTCTCAATAGCATTTAAAGATCCTTTACACAAATAGTGCATTATGTAATAATCAACCTCTCCTATTGGTCGATCCTTCTCGTATTACGATATGTCCGCGTGATGCAATCGATTTCTGTCAAGTGCTCTCGTGGTGTAGAGGTTTATACACCTGCGTCTCACCTAGACGGCCGAGGTTCGAACCCCGTTGCTATTTTTTATAATTTTTTTAAAGATTATGTTTCTAAACAGTATTTTTCTTGATTTTGGGTATGTCTTGGGTTAGTTTGGGTTAGCACCTGGTTAGTTTCCTTTTCTTGTGCCCCCGTAGCGAGAGAAGCGAGCGGAGGGCCATGCGGATCGACCAATAGGAAAGGCCTATTTTTATTTAGTGCACTATTTGTGTAAAGGATCTTATAATGCCTCTCAATACAATGCTAAAATACCTTAGGTAATGCGGATAGAATATAGATTGGTCTGTAATTAATAATGTCATTTTTGTTTCCAGCTTTATGGATGGGGCAGACGTATGACAGTTTCCAGACATTGAGGGATATGGCAGAAATAAGGGATTTAGAAAAAATATGGTAAAGGGGTAGATAGAGAGAGTGTGAGCAAAGTATTAATACCCTGTTGGGAATTCCATCAAGACCTTCCCCTTTGTCAATATCGAACTCAGATAATGATCTTTCAATGTCGGCTGCCGACACCTGAATGCTGGAAACTTCGAAACTACTGGAGAAGGTAATAACATTAGAATGTGTTAAGGGGTCATAAATTGAGGAGAAAAATTGAGCAAAGAGGTTGGCTATGCCACTACCAGTATCTGCACTCACTATGCCTAGATGCATTTCTTTAGGGAAAGAACTCCGATTCGACTGGGAACAAACAAAGTGCCAGAAGATTTTTGAATTTTCAGTTATAGAACTTTCGGCATGTGCTATGTAATAAACATAACATTCCTTGGTCAGAGATGAACACTGCCTACGCAGTAAAGAGAAGGTGTTGTAATCTACAACTGAGTTTGATTGCTTATACCTTCTGTGAGCCAATTTTTTGTGTAATATTAGGGATTTAAGTGCATTTGAAAACCAGAAAGGAAATCTGTCGCCAGAGCGACACCGTCTCACAGGCACAAACAATTCAAAACAATCGAAGACAGCAGTGCAAAACTTTACTAATGTGACCTCTTAATCATCGTTTAAAATCGACAACCGACCAAATGACAGGATTATTTATAAGAGCTGGATGATAGAGATCGCAAGTTACCAAACCAAAACCCTTTACAATAGTATTTAGCTCAAAATTTGCAAAACACAGATATAGAATTGTATTGTGGTCATTTAATACATCATTATATTGAGAAAAGTCTAGAGAAGCTAGTGTATTACGCAACATGATCTCTCTTGCTGATCAGACGTTGAAACCGGGATAATAGTAACTTTGATACGACGTTATTTGAGACAGATTATAATCACCCATAAGTAATACATTTTCAAATAACTCACCTGCACGACGCAGATTCCAAATGAGATTCATAGTATGAGATGTCTATCAATGGCAGCACGTAAACACAACCGATACAAGATGTCGAGACACCAATCTCCATAGAAACCCACACCTCCTCAATGGCGTTATTGCCCAAAGGCAGGAGGCTAGATTTTAGGCTGTTTTTAAAAGCAACGAGAATACCACCATCATGCCTTTTGGTACTATTTTTAATGTTTCTGTCAGTTCGATACACAGTGTAACTCGCATCATGGAATTCAGCATCATAGATGGAGGAATCCAACCAGGTCTCTACCAGGACAATAATGAAATACGATTCATTAAATGAAGCGCAGAAAGTCTTTTAACTTGGTTTTAAGGTCTCTGACGTTTTGAAAGAACAGTGTGGCCCATTCTAGAGAGAACGGTCTCCCGTGCTCTGCTGTTGAAAATTCGTCAAGCCAATTGGGCTAACGGACGCCGAAGAAGAAACTGCTTTACAGCCGTTCCAACGGGCCCAAGGTTAGGGTCCAATAAGCCTTTAAGCAAGGAGTCCTTGACTCCAATTTTAAAAGAAACCGCAGCATCACTCCTTCCGAGAACGAAGCACTTGACATCAGGTATACCTAGTTCATTAGTCATGTACAAAACAATGATATTCTACGTGGTTGCAGGATCGCACCGGCCAAGATACAACCACTGACGTCTTTCTCCAACTGAGAAAGGTCTAGTCTCGCGACCGGTACCAATAATTATATGCTCAGACGATTGTTCTTGAAAGATGGCGCACCGCCAGGGAAGACGTAGTAGCCCTCTGCGATTCAGAATCTACCAGCTTTCTCTGCAAAGAGATAGACATTACATTGAACTTCTGGGAAATTTTCTTTGAAAGTTTATCGTAGAGAAACTCAAAAGAATTATTCATCAGACCCTTGAGAGTAGCGACGCAATCAATCTGTTCTGTCAGATGAAAAATTGTACCTAATTAATTTTGGTGATATAAATGCCAAATCCAACCCTATTATCTTTTTTTGAGGCGTCTGTGTAAATAAAAGTATATAAGGTTCTATATCTTAATATATATAATATAATATAATATAATATTTATTAACGGATGGACCATTTTGCAATAAATGGACAATTACATAAAATATCACATTGTTATAAATCATCCAGACAATAAAAACAACAAAAACAATAATAGATCTTAGTCTTGGTATTGCCTACATAATAAAATAAAAAAAAAGAAAATTTGCAGTAATTATTCATCTATACATATAAACAAACATACACTCACATATGTACCTACAATTAAAATAACTTATGTTTAATTCTTGATCTAAACTGATTGAAGTTAGAATTAAAAAAGTCTAAATCTTTTGCTACAATGTTAGCAGTTCTACACATTCTTTGAGTTGGAATGTTTTGGCTATAGTTTGTTCTATGACATTCGATGTAAAACAGCTCATAGTTTCGTAGCTTTAAATGTGGAATAGACAAGGATATCTTTTGTAATAATCCCAATAATTGGCTGATTTCACCATAATTTATATTTTCGTAAGGAATGTTTAATTTGTAGGCTATAAATCTTTCTGTACTTTTTCGAGATTATTTACATGTGAATCATAGAAAGGTGCATGATCAAACAATTGAAGCATACTCTAAGATGGATCTAATAAGAGAGCAATATATATTTTTCAAACTATAGATGTTATTAAATTCTGAGACACCAAACCGAAGTTGCGACTCTACCAAAGCAAAATATGCCCCTCTAGCTGCATATCGATCCAGTTCACTACAAATGACCTTTATGGAATAGCAACCCTTAGATACTTTGGAGATAAGATGTCTCACATGAGCCTCGAACCTCAACTTATTGTCCAAATATATTTCCAAAAACTTGTTTTCTGACTTACTTAGTAAAGTACGGTTTTCAATGTTAATATTAGAAACATTACCCCTAAAGGACATAACATTTGTTTTAGCTACATTTAAACACATTTTATTTGCATCACACCAACTTTTTATTACCATTAAGTCTCGATTTACAAGGTTCGTAAAATCTTCTTGTTTTCCGCCTCTCCAAAGTATTGTGGCATCGTCCGCAAAAATTGTAAACTTTCCAGAAATTTGAAGATTAGCTAAATCATTAATATATAAAAGAAATAATATTGGTCCCAAGACCGACCCCTGCGGAACGTCACATCCCAAGCCCTGCCTCTCAGATAAAGCATCTCCAATGGAGACTGACTGTTCCCTGTTTGATACATATGATGCAAACCACATTAGACTTTTACCCCTAAAACCATAGAGTTCCAACTTCCGCAACAGTGTTCCATGATCCACACAGTCAAAAGCCTTAGATAAATCACAGAACACCGCCACGGCTGTCTCTCCATCATTAAGTGTCAAATAAAGTTCTTCAAGAAAGGCAAAAACCGCATCATTTATACCCTTACCCTTCTGAAACCCAAATTGCGAAAAATGCAATATCCCACGAACCTCCAGGAAAGATGCCATACGTTTCTTAACTAGTTTCTCCATGATTTTTGATAGAACTGGCAGAAGAGCAACAGGCCGATAGTTTGAGGGGTTATCGTGATCTCCTCCCTTGTGAATAGGTATTACATTCGCCACCTTTAAGCTACTAGGAAATGAGCCTGTAGTAAAAGAGCAGTTAATTGCCTCTGCCAACGCTTCATGGGCAGAATGTGGGACATTGAGAAAGGCCTTGATTGTGATCCCATCGTAACCTGGAGCCTTATTAGACCCAATGGGCAGTACAATCCTCCTAATTTCGTCAGTGGAAGTAGGAGCAAAAAAGAAGGAATCGGCCACTCCCATTCCATTTAAAAAAGTTAAAAAATAGGTATTGCTTTTCAGAGCCTTGGTCATTTTGGCAGCTACAGTTACATAAAAATTATTTAGATCATCTGGAGATAATGGCAAGTCACTGCAATACCCCTTCCCCTTGATTCCCCGAAGCTCATTCACAATCTTGCAGGACTCTCTTTGCTTATTTCCTGACCGAGTAATTCTCTTTTTATAGTACAGTTGCTTAGCGGTGCTTAACAATTTTCTATAAATTGCCCGGTATTTACCTTAAAACGTGTTAACGAAGATATTATTTATATAAAATTTTCTTATGTAATGGAATGATCTAAGATTTTTTGCAGATATTTGCAGCCCTTTGGTCACCCATGGCTTCTTGGGTTTTGATTTTATTTTGCGAAATGGGAATGCAATATTAAAGATACCGCACAGCATGGAATGAAACTCTTGTATGGGACACTGATTCTCCAACACACTATACCAGTTCAACCTATTATAGCTTTCTCTTCTATAGTCTGACACACACAATTTCTAGCTTAAGCATAAAATAACCAACTCCAGTGGAGGGAGCCCTGTATATGTTTAAGATATATAAAGATAACTGTGGACAGTAAGTTGCAGCTAGCTCAAACACTTGCTCCTCTATTTGGTCATTAAAAATGTTCAATATTTTCAAAATGGTATTCAAGAGAAAAATCGTCATTCACTAAAATAGCCGCCCCTTCGCACAACAGAGTTGATCGTCAAAAAATATCAGCCAAACTATAATCAGACAATGGCAGACACTCATCTTTCCTTAACCAATGTTCACACAACAGAATTACATTCGGAAATCCTAAACTATGAAGAAACACATATACATCCTCACATTTATTTCGTATTGATTGTATATTCAACATCACTATCGAAATTGTGTCCCTGTTAAATTTTCAGAACTTAACGTCAATATTTATTTATTTATTTATTTACTTATTTATTTACGGTCAAAATACATTTTTTACAAAAAACATATAAATTGATAGAATGTAATGTAACAATAACACTAAAAACCTAATCAACAGCAATAAAAATAATCATATGTCATTTAGATACATCACTAAATTACCCAAAACCAGTAGGAATTAAAAAAATAAAATAAAATAAAACATCAAAATTAAATCAACAACCAAAGAGTAGCCCTCTCAAACTCCCATCAAAAACAAGTAAGTACATGAGATCTACAAGCCTGCCAAGTCTAAGTGATTTAATTTAGTAGAGAATTGTTTGGGGCTATAGAAAAAGTAAAGAGAGATATGAGTATTTAGCATAGTTTGTTCTATGAAAGGTTACATGGAAAGACTGGCGACTTCGAGTATTAAATAGTGTCAGAAAGGTTATTATTCACTTTAACAATCTGTTTTCGACCTGTTAGGAAATTTTTCATTCAAGACAGTAATGAACCATAGAAACCTATTGCTGAAAGTTTTTGAATTAGAATATTTATGTTGACTCTGTCAAAAGCCTTGGAGAAGTCAGTGTAAATTACATCAACTTGACACCTCCTCTCCAAGGCTTCTAACAAGTAGTTCAAAAAAATTGTAAGATTTGTTACTGTGGATCTTCCACTAACAAAGCCGTGTTGTTGATTGATGACTGTATTATTCATTAAGGAACTTATTTGTGATGATACAATTGACTCGAACAGTTTTGCAAAAATATTAATGTGACATATTGGTCTATAGTGTTCAACAAAAGATCTATATCCATTCTTAAAAATCGGTTTTACATGATTCTTTCCATCTAGTTGGAAAGTTACCTGTTGATAAGGAGAGTATAAACATTTTTTGAAGTATATGTGACAAAATGAATCGACAATTGAAAATAAAAGCTGGTGATATATTGTCAGGGCTAGAGGATAATTTTAGATTTAGTTTTTCAATACAGTTAAGAACTTGACATGCAGTAACATTGCAGGAGCTTATATCGACATTACGTTAGAAATTGGGGGTTTCACTCAGAATTGAACTAGAATCAGTACATACAGATGCAAAATATTCCTTGAAAAAATTTGAAATTTCGCTTGTGTCATTAGATAAATTACCATTAAACTGCATAAGATTGGCTATATCATGATTCTTACATTTGCTATCTATATATTTCCAGAATTCTCTCTTGCTTGTGATTGTATTTCCTAATTCTGTTATATACTCTTTGTGGCAGGATATAAGTAGGGTTTTGCAATTTTCTCGTAATATGGAAAATAACTCATAATCTTGTATAGATTTAGTGGATTTATAGGTTTTATGAGCTTGCTATTTATTCGAATACCCCTTTGGGAATACCCTATTTTTGCAGCAACGGCTGGGTACACAAATAAGTCAATTATTTCATATAGAATCTCATAGAACAAATCAACCGCTTTATTTATATGAGATACATTAATAATTTCATCCCCGTTGCTTCCATAAATTGTGGCCCTATATTCACAGAAGTGTGTTTTTCGATTTTAAGATCTAAGTTTTTGATTTTTGTAAGAATAGTGAAAGAATAATTTTCATAACATGGGTCGACCTCACTTTTATGTAATTTTGTTATGTATGGGAGGTATTTTTATATGCTTGTACAAGGCCTGGGAAATTCTCATTTCTCCATGCTTCTGGAAAATGTGTGCGGTAGATCCACTGTTTTTTAATTAAAGACGTAATTGGGTGGTCTATAATAGAGATGACTTTTGAAAGTAATGTCATTGCTATTTTTTCTGTATTCTAGGTTCATTTCTGAAGCCTCTGCAAGGAGGACAATGGTTGGAGTCGACCTCATACAGCCTGGGCAGGTCCTCAAACCCACAAAATGAATTGTGTTTGATTTATTTAAGATTGATTTCGCATTTGTGTTCAAAAGAATAGCACCATAATTTAAGTGTGTTCTCTCCAAAGCATAGAAAATAGTTAAGGGGACTCTGGGGTCTGCACCCCCACCATACTCTACCACTGCTTTAAGAAGATTTATAAATTTTTTGCTTTTTGCAGACATTTTCAATGTGAGACCTCCAATTGAGAGGCTCATGCAATATGACGCTTAGGTGTTTAGCTTTGGGCATTTACGATAATTGGAGCGGTATCTACCAGTATGTATCTGAGCGTTCGTTAATTTGTGTTCCATTAACCAACCGCGTTCTGTAATTCAATTGAATCTACCGATACATGTACCGCGATCCAACTTTATGGATCTGCTATTTGTGTCGTTACATGTCGGTTTATTTACATCTTATATTGACATAACCTACAAATTTAGCCTGCGAGTCTGTTTGTTACTTATAAACTCTGAAAATAATATTACTATTACATTCATTTTTAGAGAGAAATAATTAAAATACCTTCAACATCATATAGCGAAAAGCAAAATTTTCAATATATTTTCAATAAACACACGTTAATTTTTTCTTCTTTTATGTTTTCTGCATTGAAACTGAAACTATTTTATAATGCCTTCTGTTTCCAAATCACTAACTATCTAATATTTGAAAAGTAGCCAATATTGCGATAGCTTGACGTTTATTATTCTTCATTATAATCATAGATAAATATATATTTATAATCAAATTTTTTTTAAGGTTACTCGCAATCTGCCCCGTTTCCGTTCGACAATTACCATTTACCGGAACGTATCGACGTTAATCAGCTGATTACCGCTGTATACCTACCGGCACGGTATAAATAAGTATATACGGTAGGTTCACTCGAGACAAATTTCCAATTTCGCCGACAGTTTTTACCTTCGGAGCGAATCCGGATCAATCTCGTTCGCGGCCAGTTGTGGCTACACTACGAGGGAGAATTTACGGTCAGTGTGCCAACGCCTTGATATTCTGTACTGTTGGGTCGCGTTGAATTAAATAATTATTAAGATCGCTACTATGGCGAGATATTGTTATCCGGATAATTATTGTATTACAAAAGTGGGTGACGGATTTTCATTGCCCCAAAGACTCTATCAGTTAAGATTTATATTAATGTTTGAATAATATGCAGTTTTTCAATTACACGTATATTCGGTTTAACAAATATGTCTTTATTAAAATTTTGTTATTTACCTAAATATGGATAAAGACAATAGTGAGAAAAGAAAACAAGTACGGCAAAAATAAAATGCCCGTCACCACTAGCGCGAGCAAAAATCCGTTTATGTTTTAATAATTGCGAATTTTTCACATGACCTTTTGTGTTTTTAAAGCAACTCTTATATTTTAACATTGAAAATGTTTCTATTATCCTAGTAGGTATAGGGCCTCAAATCGTGAAAAAGTGCATGCTACGTTTGACACATGATGTCATACGCGTGTGAGATCGTGTTAGTTTATTTACTTAAACTTAAATTTGATTTATAAGGTATCGGAATCGATTAAAATGACTAAAATAAATTAGAACTAACTGAAATTCACCGAAAGTTGATTGAATGACTAATCAAAACTCGCCAAAAGTAACCAATACAGGCTTAAGCGTACCGGTAGAGGTTATAAAAATTAAATTAAGTTAAAACTAACCAAAACGAACGGAATTTCAGCGACTAACCAAAACTAACCTAAATCATTAAATTTGATTATAACATATCGGAACCGATTCAAATGACTAAAATAAATTGGAACTAACTGAAAGTAATTGAAAGTTGATTGAAAAACTAAACAAAAGTAGCTAAAAGCGCCAAAAAGGGCTAAAACGTGTCGGAACAGATTAAAAATGTTAAAGTAAGTCGAAACTAACCCAAAGTAACCGAATTTTGGCGACTAACCAAAAACATTAAAATTGGATATAAAGTATCGGAATCGGTTCAAATGACTAATATAAACTGAAACTAACTGTAATTAACAAAAAGTAGATTGCACGACTTATCAAAACTAGCCAAAGTAACCAAAAGCATTAAGAGGTTAAACCTATCGGAACAGGTTAGAAATATCAAAGTTAGATGAAACTAACCTAAATTAACCTAATTTTGGCGAGTGACATAATTTTACCAAAAACATTTAAATTGGTTATAATGTATCGGCACCGCTTCAAATGAGTAAAATAAATTGGAGCTAACTGAAAGTAACCGAAAGCTGATTGAATGACTAGCCTAAAGAAACAAAAGCACCGAAATCGAGCAGAACTTTGGCGACTAACCAAAAGTAACGAAAAACACTAAATTTGATTATAACGTATCGGAGTCGGTTCAAATGACTAAAATAAATAGGATCTAACTGAGATCAACCGAAAGTTAATTAAACGGCTAAACAAAACTAACTAAAAGTAACCAAAAGCGAAAGAACTGGCTAAAACAATTCGGAACAGGTTAGAATTATTATTTACCGCAACGTCATGGCTAGTTATATATTAATAGATTTTCCTATCCACAAGTGGAGGGTAATTTTTTAGGTCTTCATATCCGCACCTTTTTAAATTTTTTTATAATTATGTTAAAAAATATTAGAATGTTAAAAAGGCATTTCTTTAATTAGTTAGTTTTAATTCATTTTGGTCACTTGAACCGACTCCGATACGTTACAATCAAATTTAATGTTTTCGGTTAGTTTTGCTTAGTCGCCAAAATTCGGTTAATTTAAGTTAATTTTAACTTACTTTAATATTTTTAATTTGCGCGTTACGGTTTAACCCTTTTTGGTGCTTTTGGTTAGTTGTTCAATCAACTTTCGGTTAGTTTCAGTTAGTTCCAATTTATTTTAGTAATTTGAACCGGATCCGTATAACCAATTTTAATGTATTTGGTTAGCTGCAAAAGTTCGAATAATTTGAGTTAGTCTTACTTTAATTTTTTTAATCTGTTCCGATATATTTAGTTCGTTTTGGTGCTTTTGATTACTTTTGGTTGGTTTGGGTTAGTAGTTCATCACGTATATGACATCATGTGTGCCAAATGTAGCATGCACTTTTTCGCAATTTGATAACAGCAAAACAGAAACATTTTCAATGTTAAAAGTACTACGACAGACGTAGCGCGAGGAGAGAAATTCTCACAAATGCAGCCAATCACTTGAGAAATGTACCCGGTTAATTGGCCATACTAAAGCGGACGCCAAATAAGTGAGCTAGAGTAGTGAACTGACGATTTCGCAGTAAATGTGAGAAAAATACTCGTAGCGCGAGTAATAAAGTGTTAAGACCTTTAAGAAGCTATAAATTTACTTTACTAGCTTAATATGTCCTTTTTATATTTAAATTTCCACAATATTTGTCAGATACTTTGAACCTTCTGCTTTATACATGTTTTAATAGATGAATCAAGTTACAAACTGTCAAATAAATTATTTTAATAGGTATTACCTTTATTTATAATGTTTTTGAATTTAGTATACGTTACTATTTTGTATAACTTTATTACATAGTTTTATTCATTTGAATCACGTATTAAAAATTACCTTAATCGCCTTTTGAAATATCGTGTATCAAATAATAACCGAGGAAATAATTTTGCATCAGCTAATACTTTTTGAATCTCCCCTCACAGACTGCTCGATGCCGCAGGTAGAGTAAAAACTAATTTTTTACCGTGCTGCGGCTTTTGCGTTTGATCCAAAAACATGAAACGATTTTTGCTGAGTGAATCTACTCGGTATTATTTGTACTCTGCTACCGGTAGATACCGCTACAATTATCGTAAATGCCCTTTATTTTTATATGGAATATTGTGACTGCCAATTATTATTGGTTGGAGATTAGCATTGCATTTGCCCTTGGTGAACCAAATGGCTTTACATTTAGGTAAAGTTAATTTAAGATCATTGTCTGTTACTGAGTTATGAATTTTGATTAATATTTAGTTAATTTTTTGAATTAAGTAGCAGATATCTTTGCCCTCACAAATAATGAATTAAAAAACTGCTTTTGAGAAAAGTGTATTACAACATGGAGGAATTCTATCGGGATACATTTTGAGATATTGCTTTGTATTAGAATACTTTCTAATTTCTTTTACGCTGTTACTTTTGTTTTGTTTCTTCTCTGAAGCCTCTGCAAGAAATTGTAATCAGATGTCACACGGTTCACATCGCTCCGTCGTTTTCAGTAAATATTCGGTTTTTTGCTGAATTTCTTTTTTCGCGATTTCTTGTATACTGTTGGTGCTGGTCATTTATTGGAAGTTTGCGAGTTCCAGAGCTGTTGTGATTCGCTTCACTTATTTTTCTTTGTTTTGAGTAGTCGTCATTCAAATACGTGCCGGGAAAAAACTACAGTTGGAATTTCATATCTCAAGTAAAAAATAAATATAGTGCGTTTCATATACCAGTGCTAGTAAATTTTGACCATTTTTATTCTCTTGAGATATATAGCCTGTTCCATATTGGCAAATCAGTATATTAATTATGTCCTGCTCAAAGTGTAAAACCGTACTAAGTGAAAAGGAAGTCAAGTACAGAATTGTTTGCGATTTCTGTGGTAATGTGAATTGCCTGTCATGTGCAAAATTCACCACATCAGAAGCTCAGGTTACCCAAATGAAGCAAAGGGTTATGCTGTATGCATGCAGCGACTGCATTGACTCAGTTAAAAAAACCGACAATCCGTCAGCGATTAGCACTTCAGAAGTGAATGCTTACATGAAAAAAGCTATTGAGGCTTACAGTGAGAAAATATTGAGGAAACTTTCTGGTGACTTCAGTCAACTAATAAGTAACACTATTAAGGCTGGGTTGGAAGAGGTTGCTGAAGAACAATCAAAGACTTTAGCGGACACAGAGGATCTTAGATCTGAATTAAAGGTAATTTCTGTAAAAGTTGACTCTTTGGAATCGAATGTCTCATCGCTTGGTAACTCATGCAGAGAAATTTTGAAATGTGTTTCTGATGCCGATATGGGTATCAACTCACGTGACGGTCCATCGTGTGGCTGTGTCCTGCATGGTGATAGGCTGGAAAAACTCGAAAACATTAACCAAAGCCTGTTACAGAGGATCAGCAGATTGGAGGAAGAACTAAGTGCCTTCAAAAAGTTTTTGGAACCAGCTGATCCTGATCCGAAGCCAGTGACCTTAGAATCTACGAAGCCTCAGCCTATTCTTAAGAGGCCAGTGGTCAAGGCTGGAGATAACCTAAAAAATATCTCTTGTCTGCCAGGCTTCCAACAGTCTTCTGACAGCTCCAGGTCTTTGCAGCAAAACAGTAGAGAGCCTATCATAATCGGCACAGGCAATCGGGTTGGATGCCTCTCAGCTGCAGAAAGAAGGCAGTGGTTGTACCTTGGCAGATGTAGTCCGTCGACTACTGAACAGCACATAGTAGATTATATGGATGAGCAGCTAGGCATAAAAGACGTCAAGTGCTTTCCATTGGACAAGAATGATGATGTCGCTTCATTTAAGATAGGCGTTAAAGAATCGCTTCTTAAGGGTCTACTTGATCCTAATTTGTGGCCTGTAGGAACCGCTATAAAGGAGTTTCATCAACGCCGTGGACAGGGAAACCGAAAACCGGCTAATTTTCAGTCACAAGCTTCGGTGAGTCATCACAATTAGAACAAAATTTAACAGTTTTTTACCAAAACGTAAGAGGACTAAAAACTAAACTGAAAGACTTATTTTGTGCTGCTCAAACTGAGGATTATTCTGTAATTGCATTAACAGAGACGTGGCTGGATCCAAGTATCAACGATGCTGAATTTCTTGATGAACGTTACACGGTGTACAGAACTGACAGAAATGAAAATAACAGCTCCAAAAGCCGCGGTGGTGGTGTCCTTTTGGCGGTAAGCAATGCAATCAAATCTCATCGTTTAACTATCAGCGATCCTGCACTGGAGGAAGTTTGGGTATCTATAAAAATAAATAACATTAATTACTGTATTGGTTGTGTTTACATCCCTCCACTTATGGATGTGTCTGTGTACAGTTCCCACACTAACTCGGTTTCCAGTGCATGCGATTCTTTCGATGGAGTATTAGTGTTAGGAGACTATAATTTGCCTAATATTGTGTGGTCTGCGCACAAATATCAGCTTGGTCTGACCCCTGGTAATGTGAGGTCTGATAAGGAATCTCTTTTATGTGATACATTTGCTTTCTTAGGTTTAACACAGTACAATGGGGTGCTTAATGATCACAGTTCCATCTTAGACCTCTGTTTTGCCAATTTCGATCTTAATGCTATTGTAAAGAGTGATGGCCTTGTGAACTGCGATTCATATCACCCCGCATTGGAACTGTCTGTAATAGCTTGTAAGGAAGATTTTTTAGAGCCAGCTAGCTACACTTATTTTGATTTCAGTGGAGCAAATTTTAATCTTATCAACAATTTTTTTCTTTATTATGATTGGTTATCAATTATTAATGACAATGTTAATGTTACTGTTAGTAATTTCTATTCAGTGCTCCAGCATTGCTTTGAAATGTTTGTACCTACTAAAAGACGTGTTTCAAAAGACAAATTTCCCCGTTGGTACTCAGCTGATTTGAAGAATATGATAATTCAGAAAAAAACATTTCATCGTATGTATAAGCAATCCAGATCCGGGGTAGATTATGAAACTTTTTGCGATTTACGAAGACAGTGTAGGTCTCTCGCTAAGATTTGTTATGACCATTACATTGCTAGTAGTGAAAATCATATCAATTACAACCCAAAATTCTTTTGGCAATTTGTGCGAGCCCAATCAAACCAGGGAGCCATTCCAAAAATACTGCATTTAGAATCCAGTCACGCTGATGATGGTTTAGCCATTGCGAATTTGTTTGCCACTTACTTTTCATCTGTATACAATCCTGTAAACCCTACTTTTACCCATGCTGAAACTCGCCCATTACTGATAAATAATTTGAATATATCCAGTATTCACATTAGCGCTACCGAGGTTGAGAAGGAATTATCAACACTTGATGTTAACAAGGGTGCAGGTCCTGACGGTATACCTAATAGTTTTTTAAAATCTTGTTCACACTCTCTTTACCTACCCTTATATTATATGTTCTCCCAATCCCTCGTCTCTGCTACCTTTCCAGAGGATTGGAAGTTGTCATATGTGTGTCCTATCTTCAAGTCAGGCAACAAAAACGACATAAAAAATTATAGGCCAATAAGTATTTTATCAGCCATACCTAAGCTTTTTGAGCATTTCATTGAGAATGCGCTGATGAGTGCGCTTGAGGGTGTTATAGATACTCGACAGCATGGGTTTATATCAGGTCGTTCTGTTGACACAAATCTATTTCTTTTCACTAATTATATTAATAACTCATTTGCAAATGGCCTTGAGACCCATGCAGTCTACACTGACTTCAGTAAGGCCTTCGATAGGGTCAACCACAGCATTTTGATTTCCAGATTGTCTGACTACGGAATCTCTGGTTCAGTGATTGCCTGGATAGCATCATACTTATCTCATAGACATCAACAAGTTAAGGTCGACGGCTTCTTATCTCAACCATTTTTAACGCCATCAGGCGTGCCGCAAGGATCTCACCTGGGTCCACTCTTGTTTAGTTTATTTGTCAATGATCTGGGAAATCTTTTGTGTTCAGATTATTTATTTTTTGCTGACGACCTCAAACTATACACCACTGTTTCATCAGTTAAGGATATGCATAAGCTGCAATATGACATTAACACAGTCTACGACTGGTGCCTGAAAAACGACATGTCACTTAACGTTGATAAATGTTGTTTCATGAGATTTAGTAGATTAAGAACCATGGGAAATTATCAGTACTCTGTAAATAGTGTTGTACTTAAGGAAGTTTTTGTAGTAAAGGACTTGGGGGTTCTCTTAGATGGGAAGCTAACATTCTCAGAACATTTTGAGTCTGTGGTTGGAAGAGCAAACAGAATGCTGGGTTTTGTCAAAAGATCTTGTAAGGATTTTGCCAATGTTAATTCTGTTAAAGTTCTTTATATTTCACTGGTTAGGTCTATATTGGAATTTTCAAACATAATTTGGTCACTCTATTACCAAATTCTTATTGCCAGACTGGAAAATGTCCAGCGTAAATTCATCAAATTCGCCAGACATATTCTCTTTAAGTCTGGGTTGCTACTTGGGGATGACCAGGTTATGTCTTATTTAGACTTGACAACCCTTGACCGAAGGAGGGTATATTATGATATCTGTTTCGCATTTAAGATAGTCAATCACATTATTAAGAGTCCAGAATGCCTTCAGTGTTTTTACTTTCACATTCCAACTCACCAGGTACGTAATACGCCTCTCCTGCATGTACCCTACTGTCGTACATGGTATTTGTTATACTGCCCTGTTAATAGGATATCGGCTAATGTTAACAGGTATTGTGATGAACTCAATTTTTTTAATGTCTCTGTGGATATGTTTAAAAACTCAGCGAAGCGAGTTATTCTGAGATAGATTAATATTATTACCTAGTCTAAGATTATTGTAAATACTACTGTAAATGTTTAAAACGTTGAAAATAAATAAATAAAAAAAAAAATAAATAAATAAATAAATTTATTTATGTATGTTTGTGCAATTTTAACCATTTTTGACTTGAGTCTTACTTTTTGGTTACTAGAAACAGCCTTTAATTTATTGTTTCCTGTGGGGTTTTTACATAAGATTTTATGATTTTTTAACCTAATTTTAAATCAATGTTGTGTGGTGCACAATACAATAGTGCAATTTTAATTTGATATGATGAATAGACAGTGGAAGAGTATTTTAATGAAAAATTTTGTTTCTGATCTGATTGTGTGTTTATTTGTTTTATATATGTAACTTTACTTTATTGACTTATACTTACTTCCCTGTTTATGACGTGTAACTTTAATTAGCCCTAAGTCCCCATTTGTTATACTATTTAACATGCTTTGTCAACAGAAATTTGATTTTTTCAATAATAAAGTACTTTTTAATTTGATTTGAATCACTAAATCATCAGCATATCCCATCAGGTGAACACTACCCTAGACAAGCTTGTATAAAAATTAATTAAACAAGGTGCTTATGGTGGTGAGCCTTGTGGAAGACCTGATGTTATAACAGGCCCCATAAATTTGCCAACATTACTTCTAGAGTAAAGGGCTTTATTTTCAAGTATTTTAAATATTAAATTGTCTACGTGGATAGGAATATGAAGTTGGTTGAGCTTACAGTTTGTATAAATATAAATTAACACAATCACAGGCTGATTTTATATCTAGCAATACTGCTAATACACTTTCATTTTTAGCAAAGGCCAGATTGACATGCTGGGTTATGACTAATATTCATGCCTTTGAAGAAACTAATTTGGGGAATAAATTCACTTAGGTACTTTCCAAAATAGACTCCAAATGATTCTTAATTAAAATTTCTAATACTTTGAGGTAACATAATGAGAATAGAATAGAATTATTGGCCTATAATTTTCCATGTTACTGGGGTTTTATTGGGTTTAAATATTGGTATTATGTTGTACTTTTTCCAGTCACTCAGAATTGGCAATCCATTTAATTAAGATTAAGTTGAACTTGTAATGATTTATCAGGGCCTTTTTTATTTGGAATATTAAGTATTTAATCATTTCATATGACACATCATCATCCATACCCAAAGCAGAGGATCCTTCTCAATAGTATAAGGTCCAGGTTTAGAAGGAAACTTAAAGCACTCGTTTTTATTAGAAACATGGTGGTACATATTCCATAGAAGTACCCTCGTAAGTACCTATTTACTATTTCATTTGCCTCTACGATTAGTAAGCATATTCACGCCAAACCAAAAACAGACATATATTTTTTATTAGCAACTTACTATTTCAGCTTCTTTTTCTTCATGTGACACAGCCGATCGAAGGCTTTTTCTACGACTCATATTTGCAAGTTTTTTTAATTGCTTGTACCTAGTAAATATCAATTTTTTGGAGTTGTTTTGGCGTCGCCGACTAATTTTCCATTAAACAGTGGAGAGCAGGGTGGTAGCTAAGAGATACCGGCGACGGCGAATTTGATAAAAATTGTTTTGCGTATATTGAAAAATAATAAGTTACATACAGTACACTACATACAGATCAAAAACACAAATATACAGAAAGGGAGAACGAAACGGAAAACAAAACAAACATTCTCCCGCCATGTCAGATAGTATTGTCAATTGTCAATTGTCATTCTCATAATTTTGACTTGACTTGAAGAGGGTTGGCGCTGCTTCGAGGCAATTTGCCAGTGCGTCTCCGGGAATCTCCAGTAATTCGAGCCTGTGCTCCTGAAGGTTCCTACTTTCTTCTTTCTTGTTAATGGTTAATGGCCATGTTAATATATTACAATTACTTTTGGTTAGAGATGGGAAATACCGTTCCTCTACGATACCGTTCCAAATGATACCGCGACAGAAAAATACCGCGACGAAATACCGCGACAAAATACGTTACTATGCTAGGCGCCTTCGCGCCGCTGGCCGCTGGTATTTTCGGGAACGGCTATTAAAGTGTTTGGTATTTTGAGGGTTTGGAACTATAACGAAAAAAGTAAATGGAAATAACGGATTGTGGAAACATGACTGGTGATGCTTTATTTAATTAATGAGTATTCATTTCATTTGTTTTGTGTTTTTGGTATTGGTTGTTTTTATTGTATTTTGAGGGTTTGGAACTATAACGAAAAAAGTAAATGTAAATAACGGATTGTGGAAACATGACTGGTGATGCTTTATTCAATTGATGAGTATTAATTTCATTTGTTTTGTGTTTTTGGTATTGGTTGTTTTTATTGTCACAAAGCTGTGTTAATAAATATTAGAATATTATTATTATCGTTCCTGGCGGTCAAAAATATAGGATTTAGAAATTCAAATTTCTCAATGAAAATTGATTTTTACTAGGTACTGACTTGCCTGCTAAATTGTGTAAACTTTTTGCAAGTAAGTAGCGTGACTAGCTGTAAAAATAAATTTTTCTACAGCCGCGCGCAAAATATCTAATTACTAAATTGAAATGAAATCGCAAAATCGACGAATGCCGTGGATCCTTATTTTTCGCTCTAGCGCGAACATGGAAAAGAAAATTCTCACTTTTTCCGTCGAGTGTGCTATGAATGATCATGGAAACCGAAGATAAATAAATGACAATCGTATGTTTGTTACAGTTTGTTGCTGGCAATCCTGTTCTAAATATGTCCGAAGCCCGAATATAATATGTCAAAACTGACAGTCATTTGCAAATTTCAGAATAAGTATAGAGAAAAATGTGCATACCACATTATATTGTTTTTTTTTTTATGAGTGTCTCGCGACAGTAATGATTTTGGCTGCCATCAAGGTCGAATGTTACAAATGCATACTAGCGCTATCTAGTGTAGGTGGCATTGACTCGAGCGATTGCATTCGATGTCTTCGTGATGCAATCAATTTGCAGCAAGAGCCAAGAGCCGTCGTGGTCTAGATCGAGAATAACAACCGCAGAGAAGCGACAACATAAATCCCGCCCAAAAATTTGGAGTGGGAGGTAAACTGGCCAACTGTCATCGCCACGTGCCTGTCAGTTTAGTTGGTCCGAGATTTGTCTAGTACAGTCGTCGACGACAAAATTTTTGCGTGAAGTTTCCTTTGGGTTCTTTGTGTGTTAATTATTATTGAAGTGACTTCTTTAGCGAGGGTAAAATCAGAAAAAAATTAAACTCTTATCAAAGTGAAACGCCCGTTTAATTAAGCATGTTCCAGTATAGGCTGAAATTTTCAGGACATGTAGCCGGGGTGAGATGAGAATCCTCTACGAAAACTGGAATAAGTTGAGATTAAGTGAAACTATCCGAAAGTTAATAGGACGACTAACCCAAATTAACCAAATCTATTAAAATTGATTATAACGTATCGGAACCGCTTCAAATATCTGAAATAAGTTGAGAATAAGTAAAACTAACCGAAAGTTGATAGGACTACTAACCCAAACTAACAAAATTTATCAAAATTGATTATAACGTATCGTCAAATGACTGAAATAAGTTGAGACTAAGTGAAAGTAACCGAAAGTTGATTGGACGACTAACCCAAACTAACCAAATCTAGTAAAATTGATGACAACGTATCGGAACCGCTTCAAATGACTAAAATAAGTTGAGAATAAGGGAAACTAACCGAAAGTTGATTTGACTTCTAACCCAAACTAACCAAATCTATCAAAATTGATTATAACTTATCGGAACCGGTTCAAATGACTAAAATAAGTTGAGAATATGTGAAACTAACCGAAAGTTGAATCGACGACTAAATTTGCATAAACATAAATATTGACACATTGTCTTCACGTTTTAGTGACATAACCATATTCTGTCTTTCGCACAATCTGGTATAAATAAAAAGGAAAAGTATAGATTTTGTCGTAATTAAAAATCGGAAGTCGATAGAGAAATGACAGTTGTATAAAAAAAATTGAGCGACTCTGCTAGTACTCGAGACTGATGTGTAAACATATCCTATGACACCAGCACGTTGTGTTCCCTAGTGGTCACCTATCCAAGTACTAACCACGCCCGACGATGCTTA
The DNA here is from genome assembly GCA_016904865.1 of Pissodes strobi. Lineage (NCBI taxonomy): Eukaryota > Metazoa > Arthropoda > Insecta > Coleoptera > Curculionidae > Pissodes > Pissodes strobi. Next base: position 15,823 of record MU190300.1, on the reverse strand, counting down.
ACTTGAGTGATCGGGTGAGAACGTGCTATGGCCGTTACCTATACATTTTAGCTTGTTCATAGAATAAAAACAAACACATTCGCTATGGCGGTTCCTATACGTTATAATCAATTTCAACTATCGTTTAGTTTCACGTCCCAATTTATTTTATTCATTTCAACCGGTTCCAATACGTTATAATGAATTTTAATAGATTTGGTTAGTTTAGCTAAGTCTTTGATTCAACTTTCGGTTGGTTTCACTTAGTCTCAACTTATTTTAGTCATTTAAACCGGCCCCGATAAGTTATAATTAGTAGATTTGGTTAGTTTGGGTTAGTCGTCGATTCAACTATCGGTTAGTTTCGCTTTTGTCAACTTATTTTAGTCATTTAAAGCGGTTCCGATACATTATAATCAATTTTAATAGATTTGGTTAGTTTGGGTTAGTCGTAGATTCACCTTTCGGTTAGTTTCACTTATTCTCAACTTATTTTAGTCATTAGAGTTAAACCGTTAAATCCTAAAAGATAACTGCTATTCATAATACATTTCTAAGAAAGTAAATAATAAACATGTAATTAATTAAGTACGTGTTTTATCGGTGTATAGCATTTGAAAATAATCGCGATGGGCAGCAGGGTTGTCTGCCCTCACACCTTATTTTGGGGTAGCAATGGGGTAGCAGCCACAGGCTATGATTCAACCCTTTTTTGACTTAGACATCAAATTATACAATAACATATTATATATTGATAAATTATTTGCAATTATTGCAAAATTAACCAAAACACTGTCAATAATTTACACTGACAAATTAAATGAAATAACAAACCAAACTTAAAACTAAACTAACTTTACTCACTCAAGCATCATTCACACCTACAAGAATAAATTTCCTATTTTATACTAAATACATAAAAGGTAAATTGTGGAATGAAAAATTAACTTTTTGTAGTTATAAGTAACAAAGATAAACAAATCCAAAGTTAGCTGTTTTCTGGCAGCAGTTTGACTGACCTTTAAGGAAGGTTCGGAGGATTTTGAGATTCCACTAATTATAGTTTATTTTTGTATATAAAAAAAACAACTGCAAAACTATTCGCTGCTGAATTTTCCAAGAGAGAGCTGGCAACATTGCAAGCTGCAGGCACGCGGGGTGATTTCCACACAAGAAAAAGAGAACTGCTAATACTGCTACTGATCAACTGATCTCAGTGATTATCACTGAGAGATACAACATGCATACTTCAATCCATAATTCTCAATAGCCTCTATAGGTAGCTACTAACCTTTGGGGAGGGAGGAAACGCTTTGAGCTTTTGGAAACTAGACACACTTATCGCGTTACTGTGGCGTTTCGGCTTGAATTTATACTTAGGGTGTATTTATTAATTAGCCCTCAAAACACTTGTAACAAGCACTCGCGATTGCCTAGTTTCTTTGAGAGAATTCCAGTTTTCAGCGCCAATTGAGAGGGATGAGCCGTCAGATCTCAGATCTCGTTTCCAACCTTGGGAGCGGTGACACGGATTCACTCTTTCTTAAAAAAGCGCTCACTCACTAGAGTGAGAACGATTGTGGTTGTATTCCTTTCAGGGTTGGTTGTATTATTTCGTTTATGCCGTAGATATGAAGGCGGGTAGAGTAATATTGGCGCCTTTTCAGGCGTACGCGTTGTTTGCAAACAGTTACTTACTTACTTATACATTTATTATCCACAGTTACAATTATAATGGCATACTAAGATATAGAGATCGCGTTTATACGAAGCTAGTGCCGCCGTTCACGCTTGTAAGCGTGATTTGCGGGGGCGCATCACTGTCACGCCTAGGGCTAATCTAACCTATCTTCTAAAACCTAGTTGTGTGCCGTTCGATATCGCTGCAGTCAGTGGCGTAGCTACCGGGTGGGCCAGGGGGGGCAAGGCCCCACGGCGCCAAGAGAAATTAGGCGCCGCTCCGAATTTATAAATATGCTAATGCTAACAATGTTCATGAGCTTAACTGAGTTTTTAAATTAATTAAATTATAATACAATCAAAGATCAAATACCAAAATATGTATTAAACTTTTTACCCAACCAATACATTTTGTGTCAGGTATTTATTATATATTCTATGTGGAATAAAAAGATATATCCCGGCGGCATATTTACAAATCCTCACATCCTCACATACAATGGCACCAGGGTGCTGAAATGGGTTAGGTTTTGTAAGCGTTTGTTGCGCTACAAAAGCTCACTGATTTGGCACCCGGAATACGCTGTTATATAATATTTCACTTTTCGCATGGCCCTCCGCTCGCTTCGCTCGCTACGGGGGCTCAAGAAAAGGGAACTAACCAGGTGCTAACCCAAGACAAAATCAAGAATAAAACTGTTTAGAAACTTAACCTAAAAAAAAGCAAGGAGTTTGAACCCTGGCCGCCGATAGCCGCCGAATTGAGACCTAACCATCTAGACCTCTCGACCACGAGGCTCTTGCCGCAAATTGATGGCATCGCGAAGACATGGCGCGATTAGGTGCCCAAATCAGTGAGCTTTTGTAGCGCTACAGACGCTTACTGCTTACAAAATTTAACCGATTTCAGCACCCTGGTGCCGTCGTATATTAGGATGTGTAAATATGCATCCCGGCGCGGCGGCATTTGGTACATGCATATTTGTTTTTTTTTTTGAGTTTCGTATTTGAGTTTCGTATTTAGGAGGTACCATTAGCCAGACAAGTCTAAATAGCCTAGCAATACAAACATAGGAAATGAATTTGTCCAAAAATTAATTTTGATCAAATAATCGATCAATTTACGTCGATTTAAAACCGAAGAAATACTTCAATGTTTAATTAATTAATTAAGGTTACAGATGTTTAGTTTAGGTTTATATTTAAATATGTATGTACCTGTTGATTGGTTGCCGTTTATATATTTTATATTCATATTCCTGTAAATAAAAAAAAGCGTGTGCACTATGTGCGCATATCAGAAGTGAAACTTCTTAAACTTAAACGCCCTAGCCTGGGATTTGGTTAAAAAGTTTTTTTCTAATATATCACTCAATCATCAGGGTCCTCTCCTCTGATAGTACCAGGTTCAGTAGGTTTCGGTTGGTTGTCAAGAATTAACAAAAAGGGAAGGTCTAAATGAAAAAAAAACTATTCTCCATAAAAGTTTCGCTTATGTCTTGACAAGGTAATAGAGCAAACCTCATATTTTTATCTTGTAAACTAACAAAGATATCACAATAATTACACGCCCTAGCCTTATACATATCTTAACGGATTTGGTTAAAAAGAACTTTTTTTAAATATAGGTATCACTCAATTAACAAAAGGGGAAGGCCTAAATGAAAAAAAAAACTATTCTTCATAAAAGTTTCGCTTATGTCTTGACAAGGTAATAGAGTAAATGCCGTATTTTTATCTTGTAAACTAACAAAGATATCACAATAAACGTCCGTGACCGTTTTCCGTTCCCTGCCAGCTCGCCCGCCGTGTATCGGGATCGCGACCTTCAAATTTTACTCCCGGCGCGCGTTAAGAAGTTTCACTTCAAAAATATACGTTTAATATTATGATGTATTATTTTTGGATTAATTTGCGTATGTATTAAACCGGTCATCTGTCACATATGACAAATTGAACTTGGCTCTCCAACTTCAAAGGTGCCGACGGCTTTTGTCGCTTCTCAGCGGTTGTTATTCTGGGGTCTAGAGGTTTAGATGGTTAGGTCTCAATTCTGCAAGTATCGGTGGTGGCCCACGTTCAAGCCCCGTTGCTTTTTTATTTTTTACAGTTAAGTTTCTAAAAAGTTCTTTCTTGATTTTGAGTATGTCTTGGGTTAGTTTAGGTTAGCAAACAGTTTTTTTCTTAATTTTGGGTATGTCTTGGGTTACGTTTGGGTTAGCACCTGGTTAGTTTCCTTTTCTTGAACCCCCGTAGCGAGCGGTAGCGAGCGGAGGGCCATGCGAAAATTCAAATATTACTTATTGTAATATATATATACAGCAGCATGCATGAGTTTCCGCGAATACATTTACAAAGAATCCCCCTTCGTTGAATGAATTTGATGTCTGTATTCGCATGTGCATTTAAAGATCCTTTACAGGCGTAGCCTACTATATCTAAATCGGCCTCTCCGATTGGTCGATCCGCATAGCCCTCCGCTCGCTTCTCTCGCTACGGGGGCTCAAGGAGAAGAAACTAGCCAGGTGCTAACCCAATCTACCTCAAGACATACCCAAAATCAATATATAAAAAAAGCAACAGGGTTCGAACCCGTGCCGTCCAGGTGAGATACAACTACCTAAACCTCTACAACACGAGAGTTCTTGCGTGTGTAACAATTAACCTTGACGGCATAGCAAACAGTTTTTGTCTCGATTTTGGGTGTGTCTTGGGTTGACGGCAGCCAAAAGCATTACTGTCGCGAGACACTCATACAAACAATCCCGTGCGATCGACATTTTGGGTGAAAGTACGTGTATGAGATCTGGCAATCCTATTAGAATTTACGATTCTGGCTTAAAACCTATAATAAATTTTAGCCGGAATTATAGGGCTGTTGTGGCAGAGTTTCCCTTAGATTTTTTTTTGTCCAGTGTAACAAATGAAAAACAAATGGCCGTATAGCCATGCAGCTGAGACCGAGACAGAAAGAAATTGAAAAGAAGAATAGAAGAGAAAAAGTGAAGTTTACATTTCAATATTTTGATTTTGAATTTCAATTATTTGAAAGATTTATTTTTATTTATAATTTATAACCACTGAACTGAAAACTGAAATACAGTTTGCACATTTCAGTGTTTATAACAAAAACAAATGGAATTAGATCTTCCCACTAGTGATAGACCAATTAGGTCAGAATTAAAGTGCAAACTTCGTATTTTAACAAGACCTGACGGTTCTGCTTTGTTTTGTGGAGGTAGGATTCTATAGGTGTAATATTTTTTTTGTACAACCGTGCTTTTTTACTTCCCCATATGCAGGCGTAAAATGGTACGATTAGCTCTAGAGTCTAGAGCGTAAAAATATAATTTTTTTCAACCAAGGTAAATTTTCACTTCACACATGATCCACTGTGGCATGAGCCTCCGCTCGCTTCATTCGCTACGGGGGCGCAACCAACAAAAACTAACCCAAATTAAAAAAAAAAAAACAAACATAATTAAAAAAAAAAGATACTTGCAATTCCTAAGGACACTAAATGTGAGTACACAAACATTTTTCCATATAATCCAGAAATAGCACAAAACGTATAAGCAATAATTACCAAAGGTTCTGGTAAAGTTCACGACCCACAGAATTTTGCACTTTTCTTTGGTTTGTTTGAAAGCTTACCTTAAATAGAACCGATAAGAACCCAAAAATCGGTGGATCATACACTTTTTCTTTAAAAAATCACAAATTAAGTCCAAAAAAGTTTTTTTTACTGATTTTGGGCATGCCATGGGTTAGTTTTGGTTAGTTCCTGTTGGTTGAGGCCCTGGAGTGAGTAAAGCAAGCGGAGGGCCATGCGCACAGTGAAATATTAATAGAATGATAAATAAAATTACTAAATGAAATATGCACAAATTAAATAAATTGTGGCAACCAGTTGCTAAAATGTCCTTATTTTCACGTTACACCCGGAAAAGTAGTAGTGACAGTTCGCCGTTCTAGGTAAACTAACTTCAAAACTCGAACATTGGGAGCTTTTTTTTTTGGAGATTTTTTTCTCTTAAACTGTTCTATAATAAGAGAGCTTTCTACTAAATTCAAATTCAAATTCTTTATTAACACATAGAGCATTTAAATATAAAAATACAAAATATAAAGAGAGTAGTCTAAAATCTTAAACAGTATACATTTACAAAAAAGACTATCTACCACTGCACTGCTTTTCTCACTTTTCTTTGGAAAACCCTAGAGCTGTCATTAAAAAAGTCAATTTCATCGCACTTCTGTACTACACTGTTTGCTCTCATACACAAACGAATTATAGGTGAATTCACACTATAATTAGTCCTATGAAAAGGAATATCAAACAGTGTTTTGTTTCTTGACTCCCTTGACGGTATATGAAAACCAACCAGTGCAAGAAGATCAGGTGTGTTAATTTGATTATTAATTATTTTGTAAAGTGTGCAAATATCAAACATAACTCTTCTAGATTTTTATTTATTTATTTTTATTTATTTATTTATTTATTAGCAGCAATAACATGAATAAATACATTCTGGACACCAAAGTCAACAACATTCGTACTTCTTAAATATAATATATGTGTAGGTATAATGCTCCAACTGCTAACACTCCGGTGCACAATGATATTTAAAATATTGTGTGTGCACCTATTTCTATAATTTAATTTATCTATAGTAGGTTATGAAATACTTTACTCACTACCTATGATAATTATATCCTTGAAACAACAAAAAAAATAATTAAAAAGTCCCTCACATGAAAAGACCAAAATAGAACATACAATTCTAAACCAAATATACTATTTTATAGTTACTATTTACAATCCATTTCTTAACCAGAGACTTGACTTTAGAATATTCCTTTCCTTTGATACTGGCTGGAAGATCATTAAAAATTTTTGGACCAACGCAATATTTGAGTGGAGTTAAATTTAATAGAGTCATCAGGTCATGACAATTAACGTCTTCATAAGGAATGCCAAGTTTGAGCCCTATTCTTTTAAGAAATTTTGTTTGAATTCTTTCTATACTATCTCTGTGCACGGCATAGCAAGGTTGCCAAACAGAGCTAGCATATTAGAATAGAATAGAATAGAATAGAAAAAACGTTTATTATGCAATAATAGATGAATATACAGTCACATTACATCCTATCACACAAAAGGTAACATTCGCAAGGCGTTCTTCCATGTTACCTCACCAAACAATATGGTTACTAAGCAAATGCAAGTATATCAGTTAACAGAGAGAAAAAATAACAACTAAGCTATTATACATTATGACATAATTTGGAGAAGACAAGACCTGTATTTCTGTTTGAAAGCCGCCAATGAATTAAGTATCATAATGTTATATATCTCCGAGTTGAGCAGCTCTATGGCCAAAAAGGCAAATGAGTCCCTAAATTTAGATGTACGATGCTGCGGTATTTGATATCTAACCACGTTACGAAGATTTAGATTGTGCAGGTCTTGTCTCGCTACCATATATTCCCACAGGTAACCTGGGCATCTAGACTTGAACACCTTATAAACAAATACACCGAAATGAAGCTTCGCTCGATATTCATATTTTAGAAGATTGTTTAGAGCATATACGGGAGAAATATGATCAAATTTATTTACACAGAAAACAAATCGAACACACGCATTCTGAGCCAATTGTATTTTCTTTTGGAGCTCACCACTTAAGTATTTGTAGTATACTACATTACAATAGTCTAGTAGGGGGTAAATTAGCGATTCAATTAGCATCAATTTAATCTTAACAGGCAAGACATATTTAAATGCGTATAAACTTTTCCACTTAATGTACACAGCTGACAATTTTTTATTAACATGAGCCTCAAAATCCAGCCCCACATCAAACGTCACTCCAAGGTTTCTAGCAGACTCCACAGAAGGCAATAACGACCCATTAACGTTCAGGGCAGTAAAATTATAAAGACTAAATTTGTTTCTGATGGTATTAGAACCAATTATCATATAGGTACTTTTTTTCGCGTTCAGAATCAAACCATGATCGGTAGACCATCCGAAAATCGCGCCCAAATCGCCATTCACCTCCTGTAGAGCCCAGCTTGCATTCTCAGGGGAAAAACCTGCCAAAAGTTGGGTGTCATCCGCGTAAAGGTGGACGGAGCAAAACCGGACCCGCTTAGGAAGGTCGCAGGTATATAAACTAAACAGTAATGGTCCCAGAATACTCCCTTGAGGCACTCCATGCCTCATCAGGACGGACCCCGATCTGACCCCATCCAACTCCACGATATGCGTTCTTGCGCGAAGATAACTAGAAAACCATAAACACACCTGTTCAGAAAAGCCAAAGTAGCCGACCTTCGCCACCAGCATATCATGATTAATTAAATCAAACGCCTTGCTATAGTCAAGAAGGACCAAGCAAGAGGCCATGGATTCATCCATGTTTTTTGCAATGTCAGTTGTTACCTTGCTAAGCGCCGTCGCAGTACTGTGGCTCTTCCGGAACCCGGATTGTATCGCAGGTACGATATTTTTGTCACATGTGAACTCCAAAATCATCTCGGATACCAGAGATTCCAACATTTTGGCCAAGATCGGCAGGAGGCTGATCGGTCTCAATTCGGCAAAACTCTCTATCTTAAAATTCTTCGGTAATGGTCTAACAAGGGAGCATTTCCATATGCTCGGAAACACTCCCCCTTGCAGACATATGTTAAAAAACTCAGTAATCACTGGTACAACATAATCCAAGCTAAACAACAACATATTATGACTTAACCCATCTATACCCACACTTTTTGATCTAATACGGGCAAAGGCCCGGTACACATCATATTCAGAAATGGTACTAAAGCTAAAGCGACTATTATCTAAGTTATCTAATTTATTGTTCCTGAAAAAATTAAGTGTCTCAACATTAACCGGAATTGCCAACTCAGCCACGCTCGCGAATGAGTCACTTATTTTATTCACGTCCCTTAAGTGAGTGGGAATGTCATTATTGCTTTTGGAATGAATATTCCAATTGTTCATTTTTGACCACAGTTTTTTTGGATCTTTTTGAGCCTTCGTCAACTCAAAAGACATATAGGCTTGTTTTTCGCTACGGATTGCGAAGGAGAGGTAGTTCTTAATGTCCATGTAATAATTTTTGTGAGCAACATCTCTGGTTCTTTTATATTTATTAAATGCCTTATTTTTTAGCTTTATAATTTCTTTAATTGTATCCGTAATATATGGTTTATGCTTACGTTTAATTTGAGCCGACTTCAAAGGCGCATGTCTGTCGAATAGTTCCGTCTGCCTTTGGTTGAAGAGACAGATTTTAGTGTCCAAGTCCAGATGTCCCTGTTGCAGCATCTCCTCGAATCGCAATTGCTCCATTTCGTATTCAAAGAGTTGTTTATTGAAATGTTTGAAATCTCTATATGTAATTATCTTAGCAGCAGGTTTGGGTGCCTCCATCTCAAGAATGGAGTACACCAGTCTGTGATCCGTCAGATTGAGCATATCTACGGTTCCCGAATCTATAACTTTTATTTTGTTATCAATACAGATAATATCAATTAAGGTTGAACTGTTTCTGCTCACTCTTGTCGGATCAGAGACTACCTGCTTTAGGTCAAACACGCGCAACAGCGATTCGAGATAGTTGCTCTCTACTGTTCTAACAAACAAGTCTATATTTAAATCACCCATAAGGAGTGTATGGTCATAGGATGGAGCTAGTGTAGACAAAACATTTTCCACAAAACTTAACTGTTTATAGCCAACTAATGGGGGTTTGTACAAATTACCAACTAGTATTTTTTTATTCTTATACGCCACTTCAATCCATAACTGTTCAACCACGTCTCCGCTGTCCTGTACCGCTGGCACTTGTATCACTGAACTCCTCAAATTGGCAGTGACATACACGCACACACCTCCACCCCTAGTAATTCTGTCGACACGGTAAAGCTGATATCCAGGGACACTCAGCAATGCATCAGGATATTCCAAGGACAACCACGTTTCCGAGATACTCAAAACATGATACTGCTTATGCAGAAGTAGATCCTTCACGTCTGCAAATGAAGGGACTAGTGACCGTATGTTCACGTGACCAACACAGAAATTGTGCGCCCCGGAGGCATTCCGTAGCTGCTATTGGAACACCTGAGCTTTCAGCTCTTCGAGTTTCAGTTTGTAGGTAAAACACCGATAGTCCCAAGCAGCATGATCTGTAGTAAATTTGTTGTTGGACTTTAGGTTAGATTTTACACAGTTGGTGCACTTCAGCAAAGTTTCCTGACAGTTTTTTACCACGTGATTTTGTGCGCATCTTGGACAAACTACTTCATTTTCACACTTACTTGCCAGATGGTGATATCCACAGCATTTAAAACATCTCCTAATTTCCAGTCCATCAAACACCCTGCAGTAGTCGTAGCCAACGAACACATAGCCAGTCTGCATAATATTCTTGTAACCCACTGGTCCCACTTGGATTACGCTTTGAAATGTATTCGGTTTATTTTTTACAGGCTTAGTGTTTAATACTTTAAGATCATTTTCTTGATGAAGGAGAGGCTGATTTTGTTGTTTGAGCAGTTTTAGCAACATTTCATCATCATGCCTTTCAGATATTCCAGATATTCTAACTCGATGGTGAAGGTTACCCAAGGCATTAACATCATACTTTTCAGGCAGTTTTTCAGCAATAATTTTTTTGAATTTTTCAGCTTCTTCTCTGGACGGGCAGTTAAGAACCATTCCTCCCTTACTGGTGCCTTTTATACATTGAATAGCAATATTTTGTTCACTGGGGTTTACATTCAGTAACAAATCACTTTTGGTAGCCGTGACACTTTGAGAGAAGTTTCTTGGTTTAACCACCAATGCGTTTCTGCTCTTAACGGCGCCAGCAAACGACTGCGGCTCGTTACGATCCAATTCAATTAAGGATCTCACTAAAGCACAATAGACATCCCGCATAATAAAAACATCATTGACCTCCCTAAGACTTCTAAAAATAAAGCCCAAAAGCTCTTGATGTCATTTTCTCAATATGAGTCACAAAGGTTATTTGTTTGGAGTGCCAAGTAAGTGTTATGATTTTAACAATAGGATAAGTAATCTTGTATATAACTTCGATAGGTTTTCAGCAAATAGAATGTCTTTCATTAATAGTTGTAATAAGTTGGGTAGGAAGCAATCCAATATGAAATTGACCGAATTAATTAGTAATGTTATAGCTTCGTCTTGCAACAAGAGTTTGATCTACATCAATATTATTGATAACGCATACAGTCAAGCTCCTTTCGATAGTTCTTTGTTGAATTCCTCAAATAGTTCTTCAACTAGAGATGATCGTGATGTATCACACTATGCATGTAGTGATTCGCATAATAACACTTCACCTAATGTCACTGGAACAAATTTTCATCAAGCTCAGATAGAATTAATAGCCACTTAACAAACAAGGTATCGGTATTTTACCAGAATTGTAGGGGTATTAAAACCAAACTACATAGTCAAAGTCAAAGTCAAAGTATTTATTGATGTTAGTACATAGAAAATGTTTACACACGTCAATAATTGCTAAAGCTAACAGTAAAAATATAACATAGAAGAGAACAAACAAATGAACAATAAATATATAACAAAACACAATAAAAAATAATAAGACCATTAAAAGATCAAGTGTTAAAGTGTTAAAGAAATTCATATTGGTTAAAGTTATACCCATGAAATTCATCCATCGAATAAAATGCTCTTGAGAGGAGCATTTTTTTAATCACAGAAGTAAAGTTTGTTGAAGGAAGGTCTCGGATGACTTGAGGAATTTTATTAAACATTTTAGGTCCATAATAGTTTAGTGCAAATCTAGATCTATTTATTCTGTGATAATTAATTAATATATCTCCCCCGTTTCTAGTTCTGTGTGAATGTACATCACTTAGTTTTGTATACTGGTCAATATTATTTTTAACAAACTTAAGACATTCAAAAATATACATGGAAGGCACAGTTAAAATATTCAGTTGGCTAAATATATCCCTGCAATCAGCTCGATAGGGCAACCTTGCAATAACCCGAATGGCTCTGCGTTGTAAGGCAAAAATTCGGTCAGTTGCAGCCGCGTGTCCCCAAGAAAGCAAAGCATATGAAACATGTGACTGAATCAAAGCATGGAACGTCATAACAAGTACATTTCCCGAAACAATATCCACCAAGTTTCTCAGAACATAGATGTTGGAAGAAAGCTTATTTGACAACTTGTCAACATGTGGGTGCCAACCCAACCTATGATCCAAACAAACACCCAAGAATCGGACTGATTCAGGATCATGCCGTACGTCAGCCAGAGTGCTGAGGGTAAAAAGCATAGTCTCGGTTTTTGTCGCATTAAGAGTAAGTTTATTGGCAGTAAACCAATCAGAGACCGCCGACCGTGAATCGCCCAGATCCTCCCGCAATGCATCAGCATCCTTCCCAGTTCTCGTTGCAGTGGTGTCATCCGCAAACAAAGTGAAGTCAGTACTGGGCCCAGAAACCACCAGATCATTTATATAAATAATAAACAGCAGTGGGCCCAGCACAGACCCCTGGGGTACTCCGTATTTGATGGGCTGGAGTTCGGACAATATGTTATTATAATCCACAAGCTGGAAACGGTGTGTAAGGTATGAATAGATCAAATTGACGCTCTGGCGAGAGAAGTTATAATATTCCAGTTTGGATCTGAGTAGGTCAGGCGAGACACAATCAAAGGCCTTAGTCAGGTCGCAAAATAAGGCAGCTGTATGCTTGCCAGTGTTGAAAGCGTCAGTTATAATAGAAATAAGTTGATTAATGGCCATCGTTGTAGACCTTCCACCTCTAAAACCGAATTGTTCTTTGTTTAACAAATTACTTTGTTCAAAGTGATTGCAAATTCTAGATTTAAGAGCTTTCTCAAAAATTTTACTCATAAATGGTACTATAGAAATTGGACGATAATTTGTTACCTCATTAAGGTTACCTTTTTTATAAATTGGCACAACTCTAGAAATTTTGAAAACAGAAGGAAAAATTCCCTCTTCAATACAACAGTTAAACAATTTTGTCAGGGGAATTACAATAATATTTCCAATACTTTTAACTATTTTGGTGTTGATACCATAATAGTCCTTACTGTGAGAGTTTTTAAGGGCAAAAATAATATCACGTACATAATTTAAAGTGCAACATGCTGATTAATGACCATGATATAATAGGTATAACCGAAACATGGTTGAACGAATCAATAAATAATGCAGAGTTTAGTTATGACAATAGGGTTGTGTTTAGGAAAGATAGAAATAGGGTTATCACTGACAAATCACAAGGCGGTGGAGTTTTGCTGGCTGTTAAGAGTTGCTTTATGGCTACTGTGGTGAACATTTTTGATGCTGATCAGGAAGCAATATGTGTGAAACTCAGATTGGGCACACATTCTTATTTATTTGTAATAATAGTCTACTTCGTCCCAAATAGCGCTAGTATCTTGTATGAGCAATTTTTTGAGAAGATAGAATCTAACTTGAGTGGGGAATCTAAATCCGAATACGTTATAATTGGCGACTTTAATATTCCAAGTTATGTAAACCATCTTTCTTGTAATGACGCTTTAAATACTCTTAAATCTTTCCTGTCATTTAATAATTTAGTTCAGTTAAATCAGGTCAGAAATGGTAACAATGTTGTTCTTGATCTCGTGATTTCCTCTTTTGATGGTGTGCGGGTCGACAAAACAGATGATGCTTTGGTTCCTATTGACAAACATCATCCATGTCTGAGCGTATGCTTGAAAACTAAAGAACGTGTTGAACACTGTAAATTTGTATCAACAACGAAACTAAATTTTAAAAAAGCTGATTTTTTGCTAATGTATAGACTTTTCAGAGACCAAGACTGGAGTGACTTTGAGAGCTTTCTGGATGTCAATTCGGCATTGGAGTATTTTTATGCCAAACTGGCCGACTTGTTTGAGAAATGTGTTCCGAAGTCAACTCAGATAGATAAAAAATACCCAGTCTGGTTCAATAAAGAGATAATTAACCTTCTTAAACAAAAACATAATTCTTTTCTCAAATCTAAGAAACTCAAATCTCACTACTGGACACACAAGTATTTTTCTTTTAGAAGCATCATTAAAAATAAAATTAAAATTGCACATTCTAAATATCTACAGGATGTTGAATCAAGCTTAAAAATGAACCCTAAAATCTTTTGGTCTTTTTTAAAGACTCTAAAGGATTCCCCTGATATTTTGGGGGAAATGTCTTTTGGTGACAAAATTTACTCGGGTTCTCAAAATGTAGCCGATGGTTTTGCTGATTTTTTTAAATCAGTTTTTGTCAATGACAAAGATATAGGCTGCACAGCGACCAAGTCTAAGTCATTCTTTTGTAGCAGGTTAATCTCCACGCAAGAAATAACGAAAGCAGTGAAGAAAATTAGGGCAAATAGGGCGGTTGGCCCCGATGGGATCCCGACTTATATCTGGAAGGGTTGTGGTGAGTACTTGTCCAAACCTTTGGAATATCTGTTTAATTTAATCTTAAAAACCTCAGTTTATCCTGATCAGTGGAAAGTTAGTAAAATAATTCCAATTCACAAGGCGGGAGCCAGACATGAAATAAATAACTACAGGCCCATAAGCATTGTAAGCGCGGTTTCAAAAATTTTTGAGGTTGTTATTTTCGAACGATTATATACCTAAAAAGTCAACATTTACTAACTTAGCCTCCTTCTGTCAGTTTGTTCACGAAGCTATCAACAACAAATCTCAGGTGGATGTTATATACACCGACATGGAGAAGGCATTTGACAGAGTCAGGCATTGTGTAATATTGAGATCTTTGTCTGATTTGAATGTTTCTCTATATCTTCAAAATTTGATTAAATCTTATTTGAATAGTAGGTTCCAGTATGTTGAGGTCAAAGGATGCAGGTCGGTTATTTTCGCGAGTACGTCGGGAGTTCCTCAGGGATCCAACTTGGGTCCTCTTTTGTTTTTGGCAGCCGTAAGCGGTATGGCCGGTGGTATCAAGAATGCTCTGGGGTTGTTGTTTGCAG
>MU190299.1:0-36478 GCA_016904865.1 Pissodes strobi | reverse complement strand
TTTCAACTGTCAATCTTTGGTAAACAGCTAAAGATAGGTATAGGATATTATACACAAAATGTGTTTAGATTTTTCTAGATAGACCAAAAATGTAGTAATATACAGAGTGTTCCATTTAAAAAAATATCAAAGTGACCCCTAGCAATTTTAATTGATGTTTAATTGGTTTTCGCTGAACATATCCGAATTCGCGGGAGAAAATTTCATAAGATGGTTATTTCAGTTTTTTTATAAAAGCACAGGGAAAGTCAAAAAATCGCATTGTCTAGTCCTCGTTGGATAACCCTGTACACTACAATGATCTCGTAAACCAGAAATTGTACAAAGATGATCAAATTAGAGAAAATGTGCGCCTTGCTGAACCCTACAACGTCATTTTTTCGAAATCTAAAAAAATCCGATTACTTCCGAAGGTATTTGAGGAAAAAGCCGAGTTTTCCCGATTTTGTTTTTATTTTTTTTTCTGACTAGTCGGAAAAAATTGTTTTATTCCTAAAAAACTCTAATTTTAATCCTTAATCCAACAACATATCGTTTTTTTTATTTATCACACACGACGTTTCGGATGAAAAAAATGATCATCAATGTTATTTGATGATGATTACGAATGAACGAAACGTCGAATCAAAAATTTAATTGGGTCATCATGTAGAGCAGGAAAAATAGCTTGGGAATGTCAATTTTGTTTTGATCTAACTTCCTGACAAAAAAAATCAATTGCAATCTAAGAAATTCTTGAAACTTAAAACACAAATTTTCCCAATTAATTATTTTCATATTTTAATGAGAGAGCACATTCCTGTGCCATTTTTTCTCCCCTAAATGATGACGTAATTAGATTTTTGATCCGACGTTTCGTTTCTTCGTAATCAACATCAAATAACATGGATGATGGTTGTTAAAAAACGAAACGTCAGATTGAAAATCTAATAACATCAACTTGAAGAGTAGGAAAAGTAACAAATGGAATGTGAAATTTGCATTGTCATATCTTTTCAAATAAAGTCAGCAAAAAAATAAAAACGAAATCGGAAAAATTCGGTTTTTCCTAAATATCTTCGGAAGTAATCGGATTTTTTTAGATTTCGAAACATGACGTTGTTGGGTTCAGCGAGGCGCACATTTTCTCTAATTTAATTATCTTTGTACCTCTTCTGGTTTACGAGATTCCTGTATTTGGCATTCTTATATGAGACACCGTGTATATTTATCTATATGACGATGTAGCGGCGTGCGGTCCATGAAAGCAAGGAGAGCATTGCTTTCCTTAAAATTCTAGAAATAATACTTCCCAATTTAGTACTATTTTGTCTCAACTAATAATAAGTATGAATAATTAGTGTGATGTAGGTCAGTATATATTTCATTTTTCTGATCCAGTCTCCAATGTCGAAGTCGGCCATGGGCCGTTTGTTCTTCTCGACATGGACCATGGCCGATTGCGACATTGGAGGCGAGATCACAAAAATGAAATATATACTGAAAAAGATTAATATTTCGTTTTCATAATTATTATTCGTGATACAAAATAGTATTAAATTGGGGAGCATTGCAATGCTTCCCTTGCTTCCATGGACCGCACGCCGCTGATATGACATTTATAATTTTAATATTTCAATATAACGTAATTTACTTAATTCTAACATCGATTACATTTTAAAATATTTCGCCACGCAACTGTTAGCCCCCTCCTCCTCCCCCCCCCCCCCCCCCCCCACCGTTCCGTCGACCAATAATGTTGGTCGCTAGAACGGGGCGAACTTCATCCCCAAATCATCTCGTGCCCTATTCCCCCCACCTTGATCTGCTCTATTGTCATTATTTAATGACTAAATTAGGAATTTGGTAGGCATTTATAAACTCAGTCAGAAAAAATATATTTAAATATATAGAGTGAGTCTTGTTATTAAATTTTTAAAATCGACGTGAAATTCTGACTTTTTTTATAGCCCCACGTCTGCGTTCTAAATCAACTGTAGACCACGTATCTAGAAACACATAGATTGCTAGAACAAAAATCGATCTGGCAACACTGGCCATTGGGTGTTTGTGAATCACCTCTTATTGAAAAGTCGCC
This sequence comes from Pissodes strobi, assembly GCA_016904865.1. Classification (NCBI taxonomy): domain Eukaryota; kingdom Metazoa; phylum Arthropoda; class Insecta; order Coleoptera; family Curculionidae; genus Pissodes; species Pissodes strobi. The sequence continues at coordinate 34,401 of MU190299.1, read as the reverse complement.
CATAAAATTTTTCGTAAAATAGCTTAGCCATGAAATGTTACGAGGGAATATTTAAAAGTTTTATACCCTTCAAAATGAGTTTTAACCGATAACGCAGCCGCAGTCTTGAAATTTTGCAGTTACGAGAGAGGGATTAAAAATTGCAAACAGGCTGTGATTGCAATTAATTGAAATGTTCGATGAAGCAGTGGATCTGTCACAAAAGGCGTCGTCTGGCAATGATGTCGTTCAGTGTTAAGTTCACTTATTAATATATAATCGAAAATATCACTTTTCAGTTTATATGATTTCATTTTCAGTTTAATATGTCAGAAAAGCTCCAGCTGGTTAGACCGTTTTATAGGATTTGAGTAAGCTAATTACACTTGAAAAAAAATGTTCGATTCACCGACTAAGTAATATTTCTGATTGGAGGAGTGCCAGAGCAGCGATCAAGGAAAGCATCTCCAATAATAATATTCCAACTGTGTTTATTTTACAGATAAATCGCTATTTTTATTCCTCACGTTGAATAGCCTTTTTAAATTAAAATTAAAATTAAGCGCGGCACCTACGTCACACTGTGTATAGGCGAATAAATAAAACACCGGTTTGGCATTTTGCAATGTTTTCAATAAACAACAAACAAGTTGCGAGATACGATATCCTTTCGAACGAAAATAAATCGGTGTCATTGTCAGCGCGAAATACTGATGCCGACCTACATAGATACACCTGAACGCCCGTGTAATAATAATATATCCACATCGCCGGCCCGATTTGAGTACTACAAACTTTTAACGAAACTGTATTGTTTCTGGGCAACGGTCCAGAAAAGATTGTTATGCTGTATCTACATGAACAATGACAGCGCTAATGTATTTCTAAGTTTTAATTCATTCTGGTGCTCTGCCCGCGACTTCGCTCGCGTGTATTTCACAACGTATTCTCACGTTGGTTTTTCTCACAGCTATTTTAATATGAAACTGAAATATTAGGAAATATTATAAATGAACGGGCTGGCGATACATGTATTTTCTCCAGCAATAATCCGTTATTTTCCCTTAAAATTTGATTCTTATCTGTTGTTCCTTCAACAAGCTTCTTAAGATACTGCAACTCTATTTCTAGTTTTTCATCCGCAATTCTGTCGATGTCTTGTATTTTTTGTGACTTTTCTTAAAAATTTTAACCTTGTCATTCATTTCTGCCAATATTTGCTTCAGGTGTCTGATGTCTTCCTTTTGCTTTGCTTGTTTTATCTGCCTGAATTGAGGTTACATTGTCACCGCAGCATGTTAACCTTGTTTCATCAATGATTTTCACTCTTGTGACAAAATCTCTGATGGCACAAAACTTTACAATATTTTACTCTGCGCGACATTATTTTGCTACTCGTTACTCGGCGCCATTTTGAAATCTTTAATGGCCACAACAATTTTTAAACACTGAAACGTCGCTCACATAAAAAATGGCCGTGCGATGTTACCGGGGAGGATTTAAAAGTTATCGTATTTAATTCAGATTATTGATCTCGATTGACAATTATTAGATGCTAGACAAATTTTTGAAGTGAAAACGTCTTTATCAGCACATTTTAGTTGTATTTTTCTAGAAAACTGCTGTTTGTGATTATCGTTATCATACATTTACATAAAAGGAGATAGCGTGCTGTTATATTAGAGTATAACTGTGGCAACGTCGCTTTTTAAATACAAATTGTATTGTTCCCAACAACAAGAACCAAAAAAAAAAGAAAATAAATAAATATGCAGCAAAGCACGCAACAATAAGTAATTGTTAAGATGCGTCGTTGTAAAGTTGTCGTTGGACAAGAAGTCGTCGCCTGTTTCGGTAAGCGAATAAAAGCGTCACGTTCTCTCCTTCGTGGACAAAAACGCCGCCGCCGTCACGAACCGCAAAAGGAGCTCGTGATGCAAATGCGACGACCAAATATGGGGGCCCCGCTCGATCCGATTGTCGACAATAACCGAAATTTGTATGAGATGTCCCCCGTCCCATTCGTTTTTTTTCAACTTCGAGCGAAACGTTTCGCTATATTTCGATGGTAATTCGTAATTGCGGATCGTACGAGTACGGCACTTTTTTCTCTGCAGAGAGAGATATGTTAAATCTCCGTGACCGAGAACGTACGATCGGCAACAAAAGTAATGCCTCACATAACCAGATGGCGTTTTTCTAAGTGCTTAGAGAATTTTATTCCCACTTCAGCATTATTTATTATTAATATATCATAGGAGTATGTTTTCTTACGTTTCGACCCGGAAAGGTAGTCATCAGGGCCTTGTATAAATGTCATAAAATTTTGTTTTCTAAGCCTACGTTGGGAAATCTGTAAAAAGCAGTAAACCTTGTTGGTTATTCATTAATGTTCAATTATAGAAAATAAGAGTCTTGACCAATGCAAAACGGACGTCACATGCCAATCGGCGAAAAGGATTACTTAATAATTTATGCAGCTGCAAATTGCCGTCGAGAGCGAGACGTTGAGCTGATTTTAATTAAATTGAAATTGATATGGCTTTTTAATATTCCATTCCGTCGATACTTAATCTGAAAATTACTTATTATATTTGTCGGATATTCTATTATTGACCTCCCCATCACCCAAACTTAGATTTGTTCGAATTATATTTAGGCCTACGTACCTACAATATATCTATATAAAATTGTTAATTAATTCACAAAGTTGGCAACGCTGTCAGAAGGCTGCGAGTAAAGGTTTTATTTTGAGTAATTATTGGTTCCGTTTTTAGTGCTACCAACTGAAGGAAAATATCTCTATTTTAGGACAATTTGAAGCCATTTAGGAATCAAGGGAATATTCATAAACGTTACAAATACGCGATCGATATATTTTTTAGTTATTATCCCATACGAAGGGGTCACCCATCCAAGTATTAACCACGCCCGACGTTGCTTAACATCAGTGATTTTACTTATTAATCTGAGCGAAATACTGTATAACTATGTCCTGTCTCATTCTCCCGCAGGCTACATCCGATAGATCTCTTTTTAGTGTCGCTTTTTCGTTTCATCGAGTCTCAAATCACACCCATGCTTTCTTTAAATTGTAGAAATATTAAGAGATGGTACAAAACGCTTTTAACGGCATCATTCAAAAAATTAAAATGCGGTTTATTGCAAAATAGAAAATATAAATACAATATTAATATTTGCGGTGAACCTGTTATTTGCTATGGCACTACTTATACTACATTGAATATCACACACTGGCACATGTATAATAATTATAACAATATTTCCTGCAATATTTTGACAATTAACGTTATATAGTAAATACTTAAAATTATTAAGCGACTCGCAATATCTTCTGATCTATTCCCAATCGATTTTAGATATTTGAGGTTAAATAATTTGGACATCAGCCGCTGAATATTCTTAATTAAAACCATTCAATTTTTGAGCACTTTATATTGACCATGTCTTCAATAGGATGTTGCCATGACAACCTCTATAAATTACTCTTAAAATAAACCGGACAAAAATTGAAACTTTCTAATTTTTTAAAATAATTAACTCTGACTCTAATAATTGTAATGATAGGAAAACAAATGAAATTATTCCCGTTAAAATGACGTATTGTGCTTTAATTTATTAATGCGCTACTGGTACCGTGAATGTCACACACTCTCGCCAGAATGTTTAATAATTATCGTTATTTTTCCTACATTATTTTGACCATTAGTGATATATAGTAAACAAAAGTTGTTGAGCAACCCACAGTATCTTCTGATCTATTCCCAATCGATTTTAGATATCTGAGGTTAAATAGTTTGGACATCAGCTGCTAAATATTCCTAATTAAAACCATTCAATTTTTGAGCACTTTGTATTGACCAGGTCTTCAATAGGACGTTGCCCTGACAACCCCTATAAATCCCTCTTAAAATAAACCGGACAAAAATTGAAACTTCCTAATTTTTTAAAATAATTAACTGTAACAAACGCAATGACATGAAAGCAATTGAAATTGTTTCCGTTAAAAAGACAAATCGTGCCGTAATTTATTAATGCACTAATGTCACACACTGGCGCCTGAATGTTTAATAATAATTATCGCTAATTTTCCTACATTATTTTGACCATTAGCGTTACTACTGCGTTGTCTAAAAGTGTCGTCCAACGTCCAAGTGTGCATAATCCCTACACTACTTATTCGCTCTGTGCATTGGGAAAGTGGGAGAAATGACGACCGATCATGCGCGCGAGTCGGAGAAATTTGGAACTTTATTCAGCTACTATACAAATATACACGTGGAATAGATCGAAAAGGGTCTGGTGCCATATAAGCGCTATCGATTTTAAAGATTTTTTTGGGGTCAATGGAAAGATTACATCAAATGGAACACATTAATGCAAAAATATTTGCGGATGAAGCCCTTTTGACGCCAAAAATTGAAAAAGGAATTTCAGAAATAAGGCTATTTAGTGACATTTAAATGCGAAATGATGATAATTTACTTGGAATGTTGTCAGACTTGGCTAACCTTCCTGATTTTCAAGTAAGCAAATTGCCAAGTCCAGGAGCATGTTTCATAAAGTAGAATAACAACTTGTGAAAGTAACTAAACATGCGCACACCGCGCGCTTGTTCCTTATATGCCGCAGACTAACCAAATAAGCTCCCATTTGTCTGTTAACTAACCCAAACTAACCAAAACTAATACAGACTAATACAAAGTAACCCAAGGTAACCAAAACTAGTCCAGACTAACTTAAACTAACCCAAACTAACCCTGGCTATTTAGCCATACATGTATATATATGTATAAGTAATAAAAGTTTACTTACGGTAGACTGTCGACTCAATTTGTTCATAACCCAGTAAATGCCCTAGATCAAGTATATTTGTCATAAAATGAAATAATATTAAAAGACAAGCGTGCGTAAATCAACCACACCTAACCCAAAATAACCAACACTAACCCAAATTAGCCAGCACTAACCCAAACTAACCAAAACCAACCCAGACTAACACAAACTAATCAAGACTAACCAAAACTACCCCAAACTAACCAGAATTAACCATTCAACCTATTAACCTATTCCAATCTAAGCAAAACAAACCGAGCTTAACCAAAACGAACCCATACTAACCAAAACTAACTCAAACCAACAAAAACTAACCCAAGCTAACCCAGACTAACCAAAAGAAACCCATACTAACCAAAACTAATCCAGACTAACTCTAATTAACCAACGTAAAGAGACAAGTGCGCTATGCGTGCTTTTCTCTTCGCTATCCCAAAACAAGCAAATCTAACCCAGGCTGACAAACACCAACCCATACTAACCAAAGCTAACCCAAACTAACCCAAACTAACCCTAATTAACCAGAGTAAAGTGACAAACGCGCTACGCGCGCTTGTCTATTCCCTATCCCAAACTAAGCAAAACCAACCCAGACTAACCAAAACTAACCCATAGTAACCAAAACTAACCCGAATTAACCAAAACCAACGCAAGCTAACCCAGACTATCCAAAACTAACCCAGACTAACCCTAATTAACCAAAATAAAAAGAATAGCGCGTTACGCGACCTTTTCTCTTCGCTATTATAAACTAAGCAAAATCAACCCAGATTAACCAAAACTAACCCATACTAACCTAAACTAACCCTAATTAACCAGAGCAAAGTGACAAACGCGCTACGCGCGCTTGTCTATTCCCTATCCCAAACTAAGCAAAACCAACCCATACTAACCAAAACTAACCCATAATAACCAAAACTAACCCGAATTAACCAAAACCAACGCAAGCTAACCCTTTTTTTTTTTTTTGAGGAGAAAGAAATCTTCCAAAGACACCCGTCCGTTATTGATTGGGGGAGAAATTTCATTGTCTTGGCTTGATCTTCTACAGCCCGGGTAGTGTTGGATTCAAAGAGTGGTCCCTTTGCCTACCAACTAAAAAAAACTCCTCCTTTTTTCGCTCCCTGGAAACCGCCCGCAGGCATTACGTCAGGGGAAAACTTCGCTAGGTGATAGCGAATGTCCAATTTGTGTCTGCGCTTAGTACTGTTCCCTATTTTCCTCTTCTCTCTCTCGTCTTTTCTCTTCCTCGCCCTTCTCCTTCATTATACTTTTCAGCATTTCCATAATCGATCCCCAGTGCTTTTCGTTGGTTAGCAGTAATTCAGCGATGTTTTCTTCATTCAACCTTACTCCGCATGCTTCTGCGGCCGTATCTCTAGTTCCCTCGAACTTATGACAGTAGAATATTGTATGACCAGGTGTGTCCCTGTCTTGGCAATACCAACACTCATCGTTTTCCTACTTCTTTATGTCCTTTAGAAATGTGCCAAAAGTTCCATGTCCTGTTAAAGCTTGTGTTGTGTAATAATCCAGCTCCCCATATTTTCTTGTGGTCCACTGTTCGACGTCTTTTATGAACATCTTTGCCCAGCCATTATACATTTGCCATCTTTCCTGCCATTCATTCATTAGTTCTGTTCTTGCTTCAGCCCTGTATTCTTTCCCGTTTTGGTGTATTTTTTCTCTCTCTTTGACCAAGAGGTCAATTGGAGGTAATCCAGCCAGGACCTCCGCTGCAGTTGTGCTTACTGTTCTGTATGCTGTAGTTATGCCTATTGATAATTTCCTATTGACTCTGCTCAAGAGGCCTCGATAGTGTTTGAATTTAAGTGCGTGGCTCCATGCTGGTGCGGCATACAGGATCGCTGATGTCACAGTGCAGGCGATTATCCTTCTTTTCCTTGTCTTTGGTTCCCCTGTTCTTGGCATTAATCTTAATAGGAGATTCATCATCTGGCCCCCCTTATTGACTATCTTTTTTATGTGCGTTGTCATGCGTAGGTTTTTGTCCAAGGTGACTCCCAGATACTTCACCCACTGCGACGTTGTTACCATTGTTCCTTGGATGTTTATTTGTAAGTGGCTTATTCTTCTCTTGCTTAATAATAAGATTGTCTCAGTTTTTTCCTTTGCCACTGTTATGCCCATGTCTTCTAGGTGTTCGACTACTTGTTTCACAGCGTATTCAGCTTTGTCCTCTAGACTAGAGGTAGTTTTGGCTGTTACGACTATGGCCAAATCGTCTGCATATGCCACCAGGTTCACTCCGTTTTCTGTTTTCAAACAAAGCACCTGGTTGTATAGAATAATCCATAGTATTGGTCCTAAAATGGAGCCTTGAGGGACTCCACAAGTCATTTCAAACATGTTGTTATTTGGGGCGATAATTTTTCTATTGCTGAGGTATGACTGAACAATTTTTACCAGATAATCCGATATGTTTCCTTCTTTTAAAGCATTGATGATCTGCTTCCAAGGTGCGGAGTTGAAGGCGTTTTGCACGTCGAGCATCACCATCACACATAGCTCTTGGTTCTTGTATGCTTTCCGTTTGATATCCTGGACGATATCTTGTATTCTCGTGATAGCGCTCAGGGTTGATCTTCCCTTCGTGAAACCATACTGATGTTCATGTTTTAGATTTTTTTCTCCCATCTCGGTTTGTAATCTGTTTTTAATTAGTATTTCAAATACTTTTCCTGTGCTATCTATGAGGCATAGCGGTCTGTATCTGGTTGTTGTTTGTGTCGCTTTTTTAGGTTTTTCGATCAGTACTAGTCTGGCCGTTTTCCAAATTTCGGGAAACTCTCCTTTTTTCAAGCAACTGTTGAAGACTTCGAGAAATGTTTCTGGGTTCTCCTTGGCACATACTTTGGCTATTTCAGGCGCAATTCCATCTGGCCCCGGTGCCTTCCTTTTTTTGAGTTGTCCAGTGGCGTCCGTAAGTTCCTCTAGTTGGAGAGGTGGTATTTCACTTTCGTTTATGATGGAGTTTTCCCATATTATTTTTTTGTGCGTAGGGAAGAGTAATTTAACTTGTTCCGCTACGGTTTCGTCATCTGGTATTGACCTATTTTTGAGTTTGAGTCTCTTGGTTACTATCTGGTACGCCTTTCCCCACACGTCGTCGTCTAATTCGCAGCAGAGCTGCCTCCATTTTTCTCTCTTGCTATTCATTATAAGCTTTTTTAATTCTTGTTTTCCTGTTCTGTAAATTGTTTCCAATTCCTCTCTCTGTCCTTGAGTCACCCCGCTATTCGCTCGCGCTCTGGTCAGTTTTCTTCTTGCCTGAATACAAAAGGATCTTTTCTTTGCTATCTCCGTGTTCCACCAGTATACCGGCGTGTGTTTTCCAATACCCTCTGTTCTTTTGCGAAAATGCGTATTGCATTTTTCGGAGAGGCATTCTATTAGTTTTTTTGGAGTTATGTCGTTGACGTTTGAGAACATTCCCTCGCACTCAGTGGCAAAGGTGGCCAGAGTCTCGGGTGTTATATGCCGTCCCGTTTGTTTTGGAGATGAGTTTTTATGCTCTATTTGTAGTGAGAATTGAAGGTGGTATCTTATGCTGTTATGGTCGCTCAAATTTTCTTTAGTTGTGTCTACCCTCCAGGACTTGATTTTTTCACACATTTTCTCTGTGCATGCAGTGAAGTCTATAACTGAGCTTCCGTTTGCGCTGCTGAAGGTGGGGGTGTTTCCTTCGTTTATAATTATTAGGTTGTTTGTCATTATCCAGTCTTCAAAGATTCGTCCCCTTTGGTTTGTGTTTTTTGAGCCAATAATCGGGGTCTTGGCGTTTAAGTCACCTCCCATTACAACCTCTTTTCCTGAATTTCTTATATGCGATTCGATGTCCTCCAGTAACTGTGAGAAGTCCTCAACATTCCCGTTTGGCGAGAAATAGCATGATATGACCATGCACACGTGCAGCTCTACGATTACGAACCCCTTTCCGCTGACCGCTTTTTTTAAAGGGTGTTTTCTGTTTACATTTATGAAGGAATCGCAGTTTATATCACTGTAGTCAGTTTGAATTTTTTTGTTTGGCTCTTGTCCGATGATAATGTCTATCTGATCCTCCATTACGGTCTTGAGAAGCAGATCGTGCGCTGCCCTGCACCTATTTAGATTTAACCGCAATATCTCGATTTTAGTATTGTTCTCCATTGCATGTGGTGATGACGCTTCCTCTTTATTATTTCCTCGCCCTCGGGGGGATTTTCCTGGATTATTACTGTTGTGGGGATCCATTATTGGGAAGAGTGGTTGTTTTGTGCTATCCGTCTTGTTATAGAGAGAGCTTTGCGGAAAGCCGGGCACAAACCTGCGCCGGCCTTGTGTCCGGTTTTGTTGCATATCGGGCATTTTTCTTCCTGGCTTATGCAGTCTTTCTCTGCGTGTCCTGCCTCCCCACATTTGAAGCAGAGGCCTCTTCTATCTGGGCCGTTACAGTTTTCTGCGTTGTGGTCGTAAGACCAGCATTTCTGGCATCTGGCAATTTTTAGCCTCTTCTCCAGCGTGCAGTTTACAAAGCCGATTCGAATATTTCGCTGTTGCGTTATCAAGTTTGCGCTCTCTTTTTTTAGTTGTAGTGTCACTGCTAGGGTGTTATTGCGGTTTGGCCTGAAATTTCCTATTTTGTAGTCCTTGTCTTGCAGCTCTCCCGTTTTAGCTTCTATTGCAGCTATTACTCTGTTGTTGTTGTTGGGTCCATGCCTCTAATATGGATCGCTTCCATATCACTCGTATACCCGCTCGTCCAGACGTTTATGTCCTTCGAGACTTGTTTGATTGCTTCCCTAATCTGGTTGATTGCTTTATCGTCCTTGTCAGTAACTATTAAAAGTTTTCCTTCTTTTGTGGTTCGCATTGTCCTTATAGCTTGGCTAGCTGCGTTGTTCTTCATTTGAGTTTTGATAGATCCTATTAGTTCTTTAATGTCTTTATTTTTGTCTTCGACAACTACGGCGTATGTTGGCCGTTCTCTTGTTGCTGTTGTGCTGATTTGATTCATATAGCCATCGGTTGTATAAATTATTACGGTTGTATTCGATTCGTGGTAGATGGCCTCGCACATCTTTCTTAACTTTTCCACACTAATGCGTCGTATATGGTGGATCGCCACGAATTCGTCTTTTTCGGTTTCTTTTTTGAGTCTTGTCATCTTTTCCCAGAGCTCTTCGTCTGTGTCTCCCAATTCCATTTTTATGATTTTCTGTGAGGTGTTTTTTACTATTTCTTTGCATCTTATATTCGTCGATCGTTCCATCACTTCGAAGTCTCCGATTATTTCTTGCAGCTCTGGATAACGATTTCTGTATAGTTTTTGGATACTCTTCTCCATGGCCCTGTCGTCCGGCTCAACCATCACTACTTTGACAGTCGTATCTTTGGTATCTAGAGGGTTGCCCACTTTTATTTCCGTGTTTGTATACAGGTCGATTTTCCATCTTTTGTTCTGTATTTGTTGATAGCTTTTAATATCACAGCAAGCTTCTAGGTTAGAGAGTTCTTCGCTCCTTCTACCCCATGTTTCAGTTTGCGTTCCTTGGTCTACTGTCGTTTTCTTTTGAGGGAGGGATTCGTCTGCTTTTTCCTCTGTCTGAATGTCCGTGTCATGCGTTATGCGTTTTGTTGGTTCGTATTGTTGTGTATGTAGCCATTCTTTTATTTTTTTCCTTTCGATAGCGTCAATATGCCTTTTGATTTTAGTGTTTAGATCCTTAATCTCTCGTTTTGTGTTCTGTTCTATCTTACTATTCAGGTCTTTTGCGAATTTTTTAAACATCTCCAGAGTTTCTATTAGAAATTTCACCTCTTTGTTTTCGGATTTCTTCAAGTCTTCTTCAGCCAGTGCTCCTTCCGTTCTCTTCCTTTTGTTTATCTGTTGAGGTGAATCTTCAACTATGATACTGATGTTTACTTCGGGTGTTTGTGGAGGCGTTCTCTGGATTGAGCTTCTTCTTTCGAAGGGATTTGCCAGTATAGGGTCTACTTCAGGAAGCGGGCTTCCTAGGTTCTTTCTGTCTTTTTCCATTCCAGTATCTTTTCCTGACATCCCGGTCTGGTTTCCTACCGAAGATATCGCACAGTAGCTTGCTGACGGTCGGGGCTGGCAAGCTAACCCAGACTAACCAAAACTAACCCAGACTAACCCTAATTAACCAAAATAAAAAGAATAGCGCGCTACGCGACCTTTTCTCTTCGCTATTATAAACTAAGCAAAACCAACCCAGACTAACCAAAACTAACCCATACTAATCTAAACTAACCCTAATTAACCAGAGCAAAGTACCAAACGTGCTACGCGCGCTTGTCTATTCCCTATCCCAAACTAAGCAAAACCAACCCAGATTAACCAAAACTAACCCATAATAACCAAAACTAACCCGAACCAACCAAAACCTGCGCAAACTAACCCAAGCTAACCAAAACTAACCCAGACTAACCCTAATTAACCAAAATAAAAAGAATAGCGCGCTACGCGACGTAACAAAACAAACGCACTACGCGTGATAATCCCTTAAATTAATCCAAATGATCTTTTAAATTTGTATCCATTTCAATAAACTAAATGAATTAGTTTATATGACTTATTATTAAATGTGACCTCCTTCTAGCGTAACATCTAATTCTAGTAAGTCACATATTCGAATTATTGTTATTTTATTAAACAAACCCATTAAGAATAATTATTTATAAGAAATTTTCGCCCCACAGTACTTTTGAAACATATTCAACACGAGAGTGTTATATTTTAGAACCAAATAGAAATTACACTTGGCAACATCTACCCATACAGCAGCCAGCTGAGCCGTGCTAAGCCAACCTATATAATAATGTTTTAAGAAATAGTCATGTTGACGTGTATCATATTGTTACGTTTTTCCCGTGGGTTCTTAACAGAATTACAACTTTGCTATTTTCAACTAATACTCTCTTTATTCACTACAACTGTATACAATTTAACTCACTAAACTAGTCTTATAACTTTACCACTAATATCTATTCAACACTCAATGATTAACTGAACTAACTGACTATCCGACTTAGGTCTGCTTATATATAATCTCAAATCTATCACGAATATTCGGGAAGTATTCCGAGGCCACTCTATATGATCTCGACGAGGCCATCGAGATAATTCTAGCTATCCCGAAACTTTGCAGCGGGCCGGTCGATGATTTATACAGACAGAGAAGCGAGGGGCACGGCAGGGCGGCTAGTTCTATAGGGTAGCACAAAAACGTTCGGATGGTTGTTAGTCGTGACATTGCCTCCCTCTTAAACCTGATCGTCCCGATCAGATACTGCATGTCCGTGGTATGCTTTCAGTCTGTCGAGGTGAACAACTATCAGTTTGCTTCTGGGACTACGCTGAATTCTATACACAACGTCATTAATTCTTTTGATGACTGTATAGGGTCCTTCCCATACTGGCGTTACCTTGGGAGATCTTCCTTTCTTCCTTTGCGGATTATATAACCAGACTTTATCGTTCATCTGAAATCCCATAGAATTAGCTTTGAGATCATATCGTGTCTTCATTCGGTCACTAGCTTTCTCCGTGTTTTCTCTGGCTAATTCATGGATGTATAGTAACTTTTCCTTAAGGGAGTCCGCGTAGTCTTGAATTTCCATATCCTGGTTGTCTGGCGTTCCGAATAATATGTCGCAGGGTAAGCGGAGTTCTCTTCCAAATAAAACCATGGCTGGTGTTAGTCCTGTCGTGTCATGGACTGCTGATCGATAGGCCATTAAAAATAGTGGTATGTGTTGGTCCCAATCCTTCTGATGTTCATCTACGACCTTTGACAAATGTTCTTCAATGGTCTTGTTAAACCTTTCAACCATGCCGTCTGATTGTGGATGTAAGGCGGTAGTCCGTGTTTTATGGATGTTGAGTAAATCACAGACTTTCTGGAAAACCTTGGATTCGAAGTTGCGTCCTTGATCTGAGTGCAGCTCTAACGGAACACCAAATCTGCTGAATAGGTTATTCACAAGGACCTCTGCTATGGTAACAGCTTCTTGATTGGGGATTGCAAAGACTTCAGGCCATTTACTGAAGTAGTCAATTGCCACTAAAATGTACTTGTTATCATTATTTGTTTCTGGAAAAGGGCCAGCTACGTCAATGGCGATACGTTCAAACGGTAGGCCCACATTATACTGTTTCATTTTGCCCCTAGATCTTGTTTTGGGTCCTTGGCTTGCGGCACAGGTTGAGCACTGCCGACACCACGATTTCACATCTTGGCAATAGTTGACCCAGTAAAATCTGTCGCGAATCTTGTCAATCGTTTTGTTCACTCCGAGATGAGCACCAGACTTTCCATTATGAACTTCTTCCAGAACTTCCGATATCTTCCTCCTTGGTACCACTAACTGTGTCTTCACTACTTTTCCATCGGCGCTTTCCCAGGCTCGTTTAAGAAGTCCATTTTTCACCACCAGGGAGTCCCACTGAGCCCACAGAGTTTTAAAAGCAAGTCCTTTAGTTGATATCTCGCTCCAGCTTGGTCTTGGTTGATGTTCTTCTTTAGCTGTTAGCAATAGTGCTATTTCACTATCTTCAAGCTGATCCTTTTTAAGTTGCTCTGTGGTCCACTGCTGATCAACCTCAAATGTCGTTTGCCTAATCCGAGTAATTCCTTCTCGTTGATCTACTCTTTGGCAATGCTTACAATTATGATCCGCGCACGGTCTTCTGGATAAAGCATCTGCATTATTATGCAATCTCCCTGCTCTGTGCTTAACCTTAAAATTATATTGTTGTAACTTTTCAAGCCACCTGGCTACCTGTCCTTCAGGTTGTTTCATATCCAAAAGCCATTTAAGTGCTGCATGATCAGTCCTTATCAGAAATTCTTGCCCATATAGATATTGATGGAAATGCTCAACAGACCGTACTATTGCCAAAAGCTCTTTTCGGGTTACACAGTAGTTACGTTCAGGTTTCGAAAGTGTTCGACTGTAGTATTCGATAACTCGCTCTTCCCCTGCTTGTACTTGCGATAAAACTGCTCCGATGCCGGTGTTACTTGCATCTGTGTCCAATACAAATTTGCCCTTTTGTTCCGGATATCCCAATATTGGACTAGAACATAGAGTCGCTTTTAATTTCCTGATCGCAGAACCATAGTTATGATCCCATATATTTTGCTCGTTCTTCAGTGAGCTTATGTAGAGGTGCCGCTATATTTGCAAATCCTTCAACAAATCTTCTGTAGTAAGTACATAGTCCAAGGAAGCTCCGCAGTTCATGTTTGTCGCGAGGACGAGGCCAGTCCTTGATTGCTGTAATCTTCCGTTGGTCGGTTTGGATTCCTTCTGATGACACAACATGCCCGAGAAATTCAACTTTTTGTTGAAAAAGAAAACATTTCTTTGGATTCAGTAAGAGCTGAGCATTCTTGATTCTAGTAAAAACTTCATGCAAGTTTTGTAGGTGCTCTTCGAAAGTTTTTCCCATTACCATTATATCATCAAGATAGACCAGGCATGTCTTCCAAGTGAGGCCTCGTAGAACAACCTCCATAAGACGCTCAAAAGTAGCGGGGGCATTGCATAATCCGAAGGGCATAACTTTAAACTGATATAAACCACTTCCGGTAGAAAAGGCAGTCTTTTCCTTATCTTGTTCGTCGATGCCTACTTGCCAGTAGCCGCTCTTTAAATCGAGTGTTGAGAACCAATGAGAACCTGCTAGTGTCGTCAACGTGTCATCAATCCTGGGAAGTGGATAGCTGTCTTTCTTGGTGACGTCATTGAGCTTTCTATAGTCCACGCAGAATCTGGTAGTCCCATCTTTTTTAGTGACTAAGACAACAGGAGACGACCATGGGCTCGATGATTCCTCAATAATTCCATCGTCAAGCATCTTGTTGACTAATGTGGTAACCTCTTGCTGCTTCGTCACTGGTAGCCTCCGAGGATGCTGTCGTATGGGGTGAGCACTTCCAGTGTCGATTTTATGTTTTATGATGTTCGTTCTTCCAGTATTGCCATTTTTCCTTTCAAAGGCTGTGCTTTGCTCTTTGATAAATTGTGTAGCTCTCTTCAGTTCTTCGGAAGACAGATGTTGCCACGACTTATAGAAATGTTCGAGGACTTCCTTAGATGATGTTGAGGGTGTTACTTCTGACTGCGTTTCGCAACTGGTTACCCATTGCACCGGCTCGCAAGTGGCAATTACATCTCCTTTATTGATTTTGATGGAATTGGATGAAATATTTGCTATCCTTATCGGTATTTCGCCGTCGGTTTTGACTAGTGCTTTGCCTACGAGGTGTTTGCAAGGCAAATCGTGGTGTTGGATAAGTCCGATGCAGCCTCCAAAATCCTTCTCCAATTTCCCAAAAATTATCTGCTCGGTATTTCCGCTTATTCTGACAGTACATGCCGCCACCACTTTAGTCGGTGTGCCATCGTCTGTTTTGTTAAGGATGAACTCTTCGGTGCCAAACTTCAGAAGATTAAGCTTGTTGTCAAAAGAGAATCCATGTTGACCGATGAGATCCATCCCCAAAATAAATTCGTCTTCGATGTCGGCGACTAACACTGTGTGGTGTAATTTAATTCGTCCCAGTTGAAGGTCGATATCCATTTCCCCAAGTACTTCAGCTGTCTCACCGGTAACTGTACGTAAAACTACATTCTTTGATATGGGTAGAACTTTTACTCTATTTACTCTGTTGGACCTTATCAAAGATACCGCCGCACCAGTGTCAACAGTAATTGTTATGGCTCTTCCGTTGATCTTTCCTGTAATTGTTAGACTGTCGGCGGCTTTTCCTAGGCTTTTTATGGAGACGATTCTGGGGGCTTTATCTTCTTTAGCCAACACCCGCCCCGCAATGTTGACTAATTGAAGTTTTCCTGATTTGACTTGGGGGCCCTAGCGTCTCTGGATGGAGATCTAGACCGTAGTTGTACTCGGCAGTCTCTTTTGATATGTCCAGTCCTGCCACATCTATAGCACTGATTTGATGTATTTCGGTTACGTGGCCTATCTTCCATTGGCTCCCGGAATCTCGCCGTGGCCTGAAGAACTTCCGTTAATTTCTTCAAAATTTCACCCATCTCATTTAATTCACAGCTGTTTGTCGCCTTTTCTTCCTGGATGGATACGGCCCTGATTTTTGGCTCGGAGATGTTACAGGCCGCCTCGATTTCTAGGGCTCAACCCAAAGCTTCACTGCTGTTATCAAATTTGGCTAGGCGTAGCCTTTTCTGAGTTTCTGGATCTCTGATACCATCCACGAAATATTAGGCAGCAAGTTCCTCTTGAAATTCCTCTGTCGCTCCCGGGTAGGCCAATTGAATGAGACGTCTAATGTCTGCCTCAAATTCTTGCAGGTTTTCACCAGGCTTCTGATGCCGAGACTTTACTTGTGCCTGATACAGTTGTCTTCGGTGTTGGTCTCCAAATCGTCTCTCCAGGACAGCTACAAGGATGTCATATTTCCCTTGTTGGCTGATTGGAATGGTCTGCAGTAGTTCCAGGGCAGATCCACGAAGCGCTACCACTAGTGATGTAGCCATTTCTTCATTATTCCAACCGTTGGCAACAGCAGCGGCTTCAAATTGTCTTTTGTACATTGTCCAGGATGTTTGACCGTCGTACGTTGGAGGTTTGATGTTTTGTCCTGAGGTGAATGCCCTCTCGGTGGGTGCTTGATGTTTTAGTCTGGTAAATTCTGCTTGTAGATTCTTCACTTCTTTCTGTACGTCTCCTACTTCTTTTTGT
Source organism: Pissodes strobi (assembly GCA_016904865.1). NCBI lineage: Eukaryota > Metazoa > Arthropoda > Insecta > Coleoptera > Curculionidae > Pissodes > Pissodes strobi. The sequence continues at coordinate 17,807 of MU190299.1, read as the reverse complement.
ACATTTCCAACTTCTTTTTGTACATATCCAACTTCTTTTTGTACATTTCCAACTTCTTTTTGAATATTGTTTACTTCTTTTTCAAATTTCTCATTTTGTCCGTCCAATATTTTCTGTAGTTTTCCTTGCTCGCCTATAATTACATCCAGCATCCATTTCTGAAGCTGGTCCTGCTCTGCTTGCCTTTTCTCTTCCTGGTCTTGCAAAATTTTCTGAAGCCGGTCCTGTTCTGCTTGCCTTTTATTTTCTTGGTCTTGTAAAATTTTCTGTAGCCGGTCCTGTTCTGCTTGCCTTTTACGTTCATCCTCTTCCCGATCCGCTTGCCTTCTACGTTCATTCTCTTCCCGATCCGCTTGCTTTTTATCTTCTTGATCTTGAAAAATTTTCTGCAGCCGGTCTTGTTCTATTTGTCTCTCAGCATTTAGATTTTCCATGAAATCGGCCAACATTTTATTAATTTGCTCCATTTCTGCCGTTTGTTGCCTCGTATTGACCATAGGATGTTATAAACTTTGACCAGAATCCACCAATCAAACGATCTCGTTTACGTACTTGTACCTCTTTTTTTCTCGAAAAATACTTCGCAAGTCCGGTCCCTTCACAATCCGACTTCTGACACCAAATGTTACGTTTTTCCCGTGGATTCTTAACAGAATTACAACTTTGCTATTTTCAACTAATACTCTCTTTATTCACTACAACTGTATATAATTTAACTCACTAAACTAGTCTTATAACTTTACCACTAATATCTATTCAACACTCAATGATTAACTGAACTAACTGACTATCCGACTTAGGTCTGCTTATATATAATCTCAAATCTATCACGAATATTCGGGAAGTATTCCGAGGCCACTCTATATGATCTCGACGAGGCCATCGAGATAATTCTAGCTATCCCGAAACTTTGCAGCGGGCCGGTCGATGATTCATACAGACAGAGAAGCGAGGGGCACGGCGGGGCGGCTAGTTCTATAGGGTAGCACAAGAACGTTCGGATGGTTGTTAGTCGTGACAATATTATGGTTTTAAAGTGCGAAAAACAGTTTTATTTGCAATTTGTATGAAAAGAAGCTTTATATTATGTTATTATTAACCTTCTGCAATCATACCTTAGGACAAAGTGTACTGGAATTGTGTTTATTAGGAAAAAATGTATGTTAAATTTTAATTTTCATTTTCAATTTATTTTGAGAAAATGTGCTTCATCCGCAATTTTTTTTTTGCGTTAATGTGTCCCATTTGATGTAATCTTTCCATAGAACCCAAAAAATGCTGCAAAATCGACGGTGCTCATATGACACCAGAACCAACAAGGGTAAGTATCATAACTTGTGTGATATATTTTCGAAGCCGGTTCTTATGATTAGTGCAATGGACAGCACTAATAATCTCGAAAAATATATTTAATAACTTAATTTCAGTTTGTCTATCAATTTCCAGATTGAAAAAATAAATTATTTTAAATCGTCTTCATTCATTCTAAAGTAATTTCCGTAAAACTTCATGAATCGAATTTTTAATCGTATCAATTTCACAATGCTATTTTTATTATTATGATATTCTCATGTTTATGCTTTCATAACCTACAAAGTTTTCGTATTATGCTGAATACAATCAATATTCTCATATGACAACGTATTATCTGCAGAACTAATTATATTGCACTAAAATCAACAGTTTTTCTTGAATTTTAAATCGTTTCGGATGTACTTGCGTATCTAAGAAATTCGACACATTTTGTACCACCAGATGTCGCGTAGTGTAACGCACATAGCGAATATGTTTCGCATAAAATGAATTAACAGAAAACGTTGTTGCCAAATCGCAATAAAACAATATATATCCGCCACATTTTAATAACGCTAGATTCCTTAGCAAACAATAATTCCTAAACTAAACTCTTTTATTTATAAAATACTGAATGTCTTTCGAAAAATGCATTTTGGTAGAAATTAGTATTGCATAAGAAGACCTGTTTTATATACAATAATATCAGTGGCGTGCATAAAACCAATATAATAGTATATTATGCAATGAGCATTTAATGGTGGCTAAAGGTGAGTCCTGATGAGCAGTCTGCGCACTCGCGTTCGACAATGTGGTTGGCGGAAATGATCACGTGATATGTCAAAAGTGCGCTGTCACCAATACAATGCTGAAAAGTCGAGTTTGTTTCTACTTATAGGCGTACTTCCGGCGTTCAAAGTGACACTAGTGGCAATGTTCACGGTTGGATGTTGAACGTTTTGTTAACCACATCAAGAAATCAACAAACCATGGTTGGTTGATTTCTTGTTGTGGTTCTTTAGTTCACTTTCAATATTTTCGTTTTATTTATTTACGATTTTATGTATATCTATAAAGAATCATATCCGTTTAACATTATTTAATTAAAATTAGCTTGGAAAATGGCAAGCAACCAGGTGAGCAAAAAGTACCCATTTGGCAATTAAAAACAGTGCCTTGTAAAGCTGTCAAACCTTGACATGGATTGTCGGTCGGGATCGGTATGCGCCGAAAGGCTGTCGAACTGAGTCCGCTTCAAATGCGCTCGTGAGGACCCACCTTAAGGCGTACTTTCGGATCCGCTGAATTAAAAAATGATCATTATTTTCTCTGGAAACGATTAATTTTCAAAATATGATTTTTTTAAAATTTAATTACAATTTTTACGTAGAATTTTTGCATGAAATCTCTCTGTTTGAAGCTAGAAGAATGGGTCAGGATGATAAAATGTTGACATTTTTTGGTGATTCGATGTAGTTTCTATCATTTTATGGCAGATCTCGAGGTAAAATATCACTTTCAGCATATCGATGTTGATAGTTTTTATGGTAAGTCGATAAATTTGACATGACATGAATCTGAGCAATAGGCAGGATTGGAAAATTTGCTTATTTTTCAGGAGCAGACCGTTTTTTTTTTATTATTGACAAAAACAAGTTAACCACTTTCCTAAAGCAATTATTGAAATAATCCGTATTATAAAACTAGGATGATCGCGTTATATATACGCTTAGGGCTAGGAGAGGATGATTGATGAATTCCACTTTCAAACGACATTTGGACGGCTTCATTTCCGTTTTTACGCCCTAGTAAAAAATATAAACGATGGCCCTTTACAAAAATTAAACGCGCGTGTTTGTTACGTGTAACATCTATCTGCCTGTGGAAATATACGATCCCTAACATACGGCGGTACCTACCTAATTACTGTGTCCAATAATTATGAATTAAGTTAATGGCGTACTTAGCCGGAAGACGGCGACGAAAATCGTCTTTGGCAAATATTTTGGGACTTATCTACACACTTTCTTTTATTGCTTCAGAGGTAATTAGGTGGGTGATTAACGAAATCACCAACATATTTATTAGTAATCTCCATTTTCCTTTCGTAAACAAGGTCAGGTGGGTATCGCTATTCGAAAATGAAATCACAATATGTTATTTGATTCTTCAATAATAATTATTGTACGAAGATTATTTCGTTTTTCTGGAATCCATCAGCATGAAGTGTGCAATTTTGCATTACTTTCTCAGGCGAACGCACGCTCCAAAAGTTACAGTTTTTGAGCACATTTTTGGACTCATTGTCTATATGTTCCGGGGTTTCGAACAAAATGCGCAATAAAACTGACAGTCAAGACCGATAAATAAAATTAATAAACATCGTTTTTGTAAACTATCTCTTAAGCATTGCCCGGTATCACTGCACGGCCCTGTTTTTTAGTTATTTGGAAGAATGGTCGAAAATTTGGTTACGTAAGCTTTGATGGGTGGTTATTACACAAAAAATACATAAAATATTTTTTCGTTCACCCAATAGTGTATCATTTCGTTCAGCCTTGCAAAGGCGCTTGCTTCTCGACAACGACGGAGACCTTTCAATTTTTAATTTACAAGAACGATTAACCTGATCGTTCTAGGATGACGTTATAGCGTCGTCGTCTCTAAATGCGGATGGGCGCGCCCGCCGGGTCGAATCGGGACGCCCAACTGGGTCGTGCATTTTTATCGCCCGGATGACCTAATTCGGCCGCTCTCGCCTCGCTTTACGATCATCGGCTTTAATTTTACATCTTAAGTTATTGGGTAAACGAAGAGGTGTTGTTGATTTGTCGTCACCTTTCTGTTTGTATTGTATAATATATACCTCGCTTACGATGTTGCTGATGGTTAGTCCTGATGGTTGTAAGTGAATATGGATATTAGTTAAAAAACACAATTCGATGCAAATTGGGACGATACATGCAATTTTTGACAGAACTGTGTATTTCGATTCTCGGAACCCGAAGGCTGAACGGAAATTAACAGCGGCATATTTCGAAACGTGTATTCAATATGAAGCTCTATATGTGATTTTTAAGCCATCCCGAGCCTCAAAATACCGGTAAATGAAAATCCCGAGATATCAAAATATTATCAAATCAAATTGATCTGGAGAAATGCATTTATATACGTCATGTAACCTAAACCTAAAATATCCCTAGACTATAGTAACTCAGGTTAACAAAGCAACCTAAGTTAAGTTTAAAAACCTATGACTAAACAAAATACAGTTTAAAAGAAAAACATATTAATCACATATAAATATCAAAAGTTACAATCTTAAAAGTTGAACACATACTCGATTAAAATACATAATACAATTACAAGCTCAAAACAACACATCATAGCTCAACACAACATGACATCACTCAACTCAAATACTCCTCAGAGGAATAGAAGGCCTTACTCTTTAAAAACACCCTCGTTACCGTTAAACTTGTCAAAATTCAAGGACCCAACATCGAGGGGAAGGATGTTAAAAAATTTTACACCAAAGAATTGTGTGCCACTTCTAGCTCTGGCAAGTCTCACAGTCTCAGATACCCCGGAACCAGGTTTTCATTATTTCGGGTTTGGTAGGGGTGAGTGAATGCATAGGTATTAAAGAGATTAATGTTTTTCTTAACATATAGTAAACACTCCAAAATAAAGACACAGGGAAGAGTCAATAATCCCAGCCCAACAAACACCTGATGGCAGTCCTCACGGTACCCCAGACCTCCCAGTATTCTCACACATCTACGCCGAAGACGAAAGAAAAGATGCGCATAGGCTGAGTGGCCTCAGACTAGAATCGCATAGCTCATCTTTGAGGCAAAACAGCTATGGTAGGCTGTTAGTAGGGAGTCTAAAGAAACACAACTTGACAGGTTCCTGATAAGGTAAGTAGACTTAGCCAATTTCTTGCTCAGCTTCAGCACATGAGAGTTCCACACCAAAGAATGATCAAAGTTCACACCCAAAAAACAAACATCCCGCTGACCATCAGTTAGAATCACATGGTCTTGTTTGATAAAAACCACCTTTCCACATTCAATTGCGCCTCAGTAACGCCAGAATCATCTATGTTTACAGGATCATAAGTAGTAAAAATTGTGGTGTCATCTGCAAAGAAAATTATATCATTGCGCATTTGAAAGTTTACAAGGTCATTAACATAAATGAGAAAGAGGAGCGGACCTAGTACAGATCCCTGGGACACACCTATAGATGTACTGGGGCCTCCTGGGAGTTTTCCGAGTTGTATGACACAAACTGAGAGCGCTCCGAAAGGTAAGATCCTACTAGCTGAACACTTTCAGGTAGAAAACCGTATGATTTTAGCTTCTCAAACAAAATGATGTGAGAGACACAATCAAATGCCTTTGTTAAGTCCAGAAAGGCATAGGTGTCATGTCCCAATTCAAAGCCTCCAATAACATGCTGAATAAGATAAGAGGTATCAGAGTGAATAAAGAAAGAACATGTTCAGAAAGGATCAATCTTTAATTTGGCATTATCGAATGATATCAAATATCATTCGTTCACTCTACAGAGTGTCCCAAAAATTGACAAAAAAACATTACTTTCTTTTTAGCCCTGTATATGACATAAGGACCAATTTTTTTAAATCAGCAATACCTCTAACGAATTCTGAAAGAAACAGGCTACAATTTAACAAAAAAAAAGTCAAAATCGAGTGAAGGGTTCAAGAGAAAATTGAAGTCAAACTTAGTGTAAATTTTGCCCGTTCCCCTAATTATGCCGGTGTGTGTATAAAACGTGGCGATCTCCCTATACACTGGCTGTGGGAACAGTTCTTGCACTTTACACATTTTATAGTTTTATTACTTTTTCTTTCACAAATACTACAAAAATCCGTGATTTTATTTGGAGATGTAAACAGAACATCCATAATATCGGCCATCTTGGATAAACTATTGTTACGTTGAATTCTGAACGAAATTATAACTTTACCAGTTTGAACTAATACTCTCTTTATTCTTTGTCACTCTATACAATTAAACACACTAAACTGGTCTTATAACTTTACAACTAATAGCTCTTTACAATTCAACACTCAATGCTTAACTAACTCAACACACTTTAGGTCTGCTACTTATATACAATCTCAAATCTATCACGAATACTCGGGAAGAAGCGTGGCCACTCTATATGATTCTCGATCAGAGCTTCGAGATAATTCTACAGTTCCTGAATCTTCGCGGCCGGCGATGACTCATACATAGACGCGGCAAGGCCAGTTCTATAGGGTAGCACAAAAACATTCGGATGGTTGCTAGCCGTGACATTGCCTTTCTCTTAAACCTGATCGTCCCGATCAGCTACTGCATGTCCGTGATATGCTTTGAACCTGTCGAGGTGAACAACTTTCAGTTTGCTTTTGGGGCTCCGCTGAATTCTATACACTACGTCATTAATTCTTTTGATGACTGTATAGGGTCCTTCCCATACTGGCGTTAGCTTGGGAGATCTTCCTTTCTTCCTTTGCGGATTATATTACCAGACTTTATCGTTCATCTGAAATCCCATAGAATTAGCTTTGAGATTATATCGTGTCTTCATTCGGTCACTGGCTTTCTCCGTGTTTTCTCTGACTAATTCATGGATGTATAGTAACTTTTCCTTAAGAGAGTCCGCGTAGTCTTGAATTTCCATATCCTGGTTGTCTGGCGTTCCGAATAATAGGGCACAGAGTAAACGGAGTTCTCTTCCAATTAAAACCATGGCTGGTGTTCTTCTTTAGCTTTTAGCAATAGTGCTATTTCACTATCCTCAAGCTGATCCTTTTTAAGTTGCTCTGTGGTCCACAACTTCATTTGCCTAATGGGAGTAATTCCTTCTCGTTGATCTATTTTTTGGCAATGCTTACAAGTATCCTCGCATGATCTTCTGGACAAAGCATCTGCATTATTATGCAATCTCCCTGCCCTGTGCTGAACCTTTAAGTTATATTGTTGTAACTTTTCCAGCCATCTGGCTACCTGTCCTTCAGGCTGTTTCATATCCAAAAGCCATTTAAGTCCTTATCAGAAATTCTTGTCCATACAGATATTGATGGAAATGCTCAACAGACCGTACTATTGCCAAAAGCTCTTTTCGAGTTCGACAGTAGTTACGTTCAGGTTTTGAAAGTGTTCGACTATAGTATTCGATAATTCGTTCTTCTCCTGCTTGTACTTGCGATAAAATTGCACCGATGCCGGAGTTGCTTGCGTCTGTGTACAATACAAATTTACCCTTTTGTTCCGGATATCCCATTATTGGACTAGAACATAGAGTCGCTTTTAATTTCCTGATCGCAGAACCATAGTTATGATCCCATATAATTTGCTCGTTCTTCAGTGAACTTATGTAGAGGTGCAGCTATATTTGCAAATCCTTCCACAAATCTTCTATAGTAAGTATACATATAATCCAAGGAAGCTCCGCAATTCATGTTTGTCGCGAGGACGAGGCCACTCTTTCATTGCTGTAATGTTCCGTTGGTCGGTTTAGATGCCCTTTGATGACACGACATACCCGAGAAATTAAACTTTTTGTTGGAAAAGAAAACATTTCTTTGGATTCATTACGAACTGAGCATTCTTGATTCTAGTAAAAACTTCATGCAGGTTTTGTAGGTGCTCTTCGAACGTTTTTCCCATTACCAAAATACCATCAAGATAGACCAGGTATGCCTTCCAAGTGAGGCCTCGTAGAACAACTTCCATAAGACGCTCAAAAGTAGCGGGTACATTGATAATCCGAAGGGCATAACTTTAAACTAATATAAACCACTTCCAGTAGAAAAGGCAGTCTTTTCCTTATCTTGTTCGTCGATGCCTACTTGCCAGTAGCCGCTCTTTAAATCGAGTGTTGAGAACCAATGAGAACCTGCTAAGTATCGTCAACGTGTCATCAATTCTGGAAAGTGGATAGCTGTCTTTTTTGGTGACGTCATTGAGCCATCTATAGTCCACGCAGAATCTGGTAGTCCCATACTTCTTGCTAAAACAACAAGAGACGACCATGGGCTTGATGAATATTCAATAATTCCATCATCAAGCATTTTGTCCACTAATGTGATAACCTCTGCGAAAAGTGAAATATTTCCTCCAGCGCCGTCATTACAAAATATAATCGGCCTCAGCACAATCCTACAAATTCTAATCGGCTACAGCACGTGATCGCATTCGATGTTGCTGGAGGCGTTTCTTGTGATGCATTAGGTCGCTCCTCGGCAGGTTTTGAATAACCAGAGGGTGCGAAGAATCCCCGGGTCAGCAATGAATGTTGGTACATGGAATGTTAAATTAATATACGAAGCAGGAAAGATTCACAATGTAATACAGGAAATGCAAAGACTAAAGATTGGCATATTGGGAATGAGCGAAACCAGATGGCCTAACTCAGCAGAAATATCAATTGGCCAGACAAGAATATATTACTCTGGAAATAATGATAGACAACACCGAAATGGAGTGGCAATAATTGTCATTGACACGATCACTTAACAGTCCGTAACTAGCTTTTTGCCAATATCGGATAGAGTAATGGTAATTCAACTTCAAACACCCCAGTCCAAGATCAACATAATTCAAATATATGCCCTAACTGCTGATAAAGACGAAGAAGAAATAGAACAGTTCTACAATGAAGACAAGCGCTAGATACCATCAAACCTAGAGACCTTACAATTGTGATGGGCGACTTCAATGCGAAGATAGGAGAAGGAAGCGAAGGAGACTTCCTGGGAAATTTTAGATTGGGAACACGGAATGGTAGAGGAGACAGACTGGCCCAGTTTTGTCAAGAGAAAAACTTCATAATTACGAATACCTATTAACTCCCACCCAGAAGATTGTATACGTGGAAATCACCAGCGGATAATCCAAATAATGTAGTCAGAAACCAAATAGATTTCCTCCTGATCAACAAGCGATACCACAATTCAATCAAGTCAACCAAAACATATCCAGGGTCCGACATAGGGTCGGATCATAACGCTGTGGTAGCTAGATTCCATGTCAAACTAAAAAAACTACTAAATAAAAATAACAAGGAAGAAATACAGGTATCCCAGCTAACAAAACCAGCAATCAGAGAGAGAATTAAAGAGAAAATTAATGACGAGCTTAAGAAAATAAAAGTGAATGCCACTGAAGATAATGAAAAAAAAAGGCAAATAATAAAGAAAACCCTTATAAATACAAGTAAAAACACACTAGGTGATGGTCAGAACAACAAGAAGACACAATGGATAACGGATGAGATATTGCAAATGATGGAAAAACGAACAACATATAAGAACATAGACAATCAAGCATACAATAATACTCACAGAGAAATAAGAAGAAAAATACGAGAGGCCAAAGAAAAATGGTATGAGGAGAAATGTCATGAGATAGAACAATTAATGCTAAAGAACGACACTTTTAACTTACACAAGAAAGTAAAGGAGTTAACTGGCACAAACAGAATAAACAGAGGAAGTCTGCTACTAGATAAAAACTGAAAAATCACATTAGGCACCAAAGAAAAACTTGAAAGATGGAATGAGTACATCCAAGAACTTTTTGAAGACCAAACACAAAAACCCCTAACAAACGATGCGACCAAGGATAGCGGTCCAGATATTGCCAAAGAAGAAGTTTTCCATGCAATTAAATTAACAAAAGACAATAAAACGCCCGCACCTGATGGGATACCAGTGGAAATAATCAAACTCATCAAGAAGGATCAAATTGAAGTGTTGGTGGATTTGTATAACTCCATTTATAATACAGGAGTTATACCTAAAGAATGGTTAAAGTCTACGTTTATCGTATTACCTAAAAAACAAATGCAAAGGAATGCTGCGACCATCGAACAATCATCTTAGTGAGACACACCTTCAAAATATTCTTGAAAATTATACACAATAGAATTTATCGAAAACTAGAACAAGACTTTGGTGAAACACAGTTCGGCTTCAGAAATGCCCTTGGAACAAGATAAGCCTTATTCACCATAAACGTGCTGGCCCAAAGATGCATGGATGTGAACCAGACGCTATATGTATGCTTTTTAGATTCCAATAAGGCTTTTGATAAAATCAGACACGACCGCCTCATTCAGCTACTCCAGAATAAAAATTTAGACACAAAGAACATCAGAATTATTACCGAACTTTATTACAACCAGAAAGCAGCCATGAAGATAGGGAATGAATTTCCGGATGATATCGAAGTAAAACGAGGCGTCAGACAAGGATGCGTACTGTCTCCTATCCTATTTAATGTGTACTCTGAGGAAATTATTCAGAAAGCGTTGGAGGGTGAAACAACAATAGGCATAAAAGTAAACGGTAAACCAATTAATAATTTAAGATTCACTGAGGACACGGTTTTGAGGATCTGCAACAACTTCTAAATCATGTTGTGGAACTCAGTGAGGAGAGAGGCCTAACTCTAAATATCAAAAATACTCAATTTATGGTGATAACAAAATCACAACAGCGCCAAGAAAGACTAATGATCCATGGAGAACAAATAAAAAAAGTAAGAAAATACAAATACTTGGGAGCAATAATTAATGAAGACAATGATTCCACCGAAGAAATCGAATCAAGGATCGGAAAAGCAAGAAGCGTATTCAGCGAGATGAAAAATGTTTTGTGCAATAGAGATCTGACTATTGGCTTGAAGACCAGACTTTTGAGATATTACGTATTCTCCGTTCTATTATATAGGATGTAGCCATGTACGCTAAAGAAAAATATTACTGATATATTGGAGGCTTTTTAGTTATGGACATATAGAAGAATGTTGAGGATAAGCTAGGTGGATAGAATTATAAACGACGAAGTGCTGAGAAAATGAGAAAACAGCAAGAAGTCCTAAACACTATCAAAATTAGAAAACTTCAATACTTAGGTCACGTCATGAGGAGTGAGCGATATGGACTGCTGTAGGTTATCATACAGGGAAAGATTCAGGGGCGGAGAAGCATAGGAAGAAGACGCATTTCCTGGTTGAACTAGCTAAGAATGTGGTTCAACTGCAGTTCTGTGGATTTATTTAAAACAGCGGCATCGAAGGTTCGAATTGATGTGATGGTTGCCAACCTTCTCGGAGGAGACGGCACATGAAGGAGAATATGTTCGTTATTCCAGTATTGCCATTTTTTCTTTCAAAGGCTGTGCTCTGCTCTTTGATAAATTGTGTAGCTTTCTTCGGTTCTTCGGAAGACAAATGATGCCAAGACTTGTGGAAATGTTCTACGACTTCCTTAGGTGATGTTGAGGGTGTTACTTCTGACCGCGGTTCACAACTGGTTACCCACTGCACCGGCTCGCAAGTGGCTATCACATCTCCTTTATTGGTTTTGATGGAATTGGATGAAATATTTGCTAACCTTATCGGCATTTCGCCTTCGGTTTTGACTAGGGGTTTGCCTACGATGTGTTTGCAAGACAAATTATGCTGTTCGATAAGTCCGATGCAGCCTCCAAAATCCTTCTCCAATTCCCCAAAAATTATCTGCCTGGGATCTCCTCGTGGTTTGAAGGACTTCCGTTAGTTTCTTCAAAATTACGCCCATCTGAGTTAATTCAGAGCTGTTCGTCGGCTTTTCTTCCTGGATGGATACGGCCCTGATTTTTTAACTTGAAGATGTTACAGGCCGCCTCGATTTCTAGGGCTTTAACAAACCTTCACTGCTGTTATCAAATTTGGCTAGGCGTAGCATTTTCTGAGTTTCTGGATTTCTGATATCATCAACGAAATATTGGGCAGCAAGTTTCTCTTAAAATTCTTCCGTTGCTCCCGGGTAAGCCAAATGAATGAGACGTCTAACGTCTGCCTCAAACAAGTATGTCATATTTCCCCTGTTGGCTGATGGGAATGGTCTGCAGTAGTTGTGGGGCAGATCCACGAAGCGCTACCACTAGTGATGTAGCCATTTTTTTCATTATTCAAATTGTCTTTTGTACATTGTCCAGTATGTTTGACCGTCCGTCATAGGTTGGAGGTTTGATATGTTGTCCTGTGGCGAATACTCTCTCGGCGGATCTTTGACTTTTTAGTCTGGTAACTTCTGTTTGTAGATTCTTCATTTCTTTCTGTACGTTTCCTATTTCTTTTTGTACATTTCCAACTTCTTTTTGTATATTGTTTACTTCTTTTTCAAATTTCTCATTTTGTCCGTCCAATATTTTCTGTAATTTTCGTTGCTCGCCTACAATTACATCCAGCATCCATTTCTCAAGCTGTTCCTGTTCTGCTTGCCTTCTACGGTCATCCTCTTCCTCTCCCGATCCGCTCGCCTCTCAGCATTTAAATTATCCATGAAATCGGCCAACATTTTATGGTTGCTAGCCGTGACACTATCAACACTCCAACAACGTTATAATCTCGACAATATTAAAATCCGGATAATATCTATATTTAATCAATCAATTTTGTATTTAATTTAAAAAAAATAACACTAAAGTATTAAATTTCTTCTTAATCGCCGTCTATACTAAGGGCAGTTGACTGACGCCCTTCTTTTACTGTATGACGTGGGCGGAGCCACAGCGATTTCTACGGGAAGGGGGAAGGAAGGCGTCGATAAATTGCTCCTGCTCTTTGTTAGTTTTCTCTAAATTATGAAATAATTCATTCATTCGATACATTAATGTTTTTCTGCTTCACTTTGCTCAATACAGACTAACCGAATCTAACCAAAATTAGCTTTTAATGCCAACTCTATTCGAATACTAATCAAAACTAAACTAACACAAAATATTACAATAAAATCACGACAAAATTGCTTTCAAAACACGTTGCCTTTCCAAGACTTTTCTTTTGAAGAATTTGAATTGGAACATTATTTTTACGATTGGAAACACTAACCGAAATGCAAATTCGACTGAATATTAATCAAAACTAACAGAAGGTATTTAAGAAACCTAGAATACTTTTTAAATATCAAAAATACTCAATTTATGGTGATAACAAAATCACAACAGCACCAAGAAAGACTAATGATCCATGGAGAACAAATAAAAAAAGTAAGAAAATACAAATACTTGGGAGCAATAATTAATGAAGACAATGATTCCACCGAAGAAATCGAATCAAGGATCGGAAAAGCAAGAAGCGTATTCAGCGAGATGAAAAATGTTTTGTGCAATGGAGATCTGACTATTGGCTTGAAGACCAGACTTTTGAGATGTTACGTGTTCTCCGTTCTATTATATGGGATGTAGCCATGGACGCTAAAAAAAAATATTACTGATAGATTGGAGGCTTTTTAGTTATGGGCATACAGAAGAATGTTGAGGATAAGCTGGGTGGATAGAATTATAAACGACGAAGTGCTGAGAAGAATGAGAAAACAGAAAGAAGTCCTAAACACTATCAAAATTAGAAAACTTCAATACTTAGGTCACGTCATGAGGAGTGAGCGATATGGACTGCTGCAGGTTATCATACAGGGAAAGATTCAGGGGCGGAGAAGCATAGGAAGAAGACGCATTTCCTGGTTGAACAACCTAAAAATGTGGTTCAACTGCAGTTCTGTGGATTTATTTAAAACAGCGGCATCGAAGGTTCGAATTGATGTGATGGTTGCCAACCTTCTCAGAGGAGACGGCACATGAAGGAGAATATGTTCGTTATTCCAGTATTGCCATTTTTTCTTTCAAAGGCTGTGCTCTGCTCTTTGATAAATTGTATAGCTTTCTTCGGTTCTTCGAAAGACAAATAATGCCAAGACTTGTGGAAATGTTCTACGACTTCCTTAGGTGATGTTGAGGGTGTTACTTCTTACCGCGGTTCACAACTGGTTACCCACTGCACCGGCTCGCAAGTGGCTATCACATCTCCTTTATTGGTTTTGATGGAATTGGATGAAATATTTGCTAACCTTACCGGTATTTCGCCTTCGGTTTTGACTAGTGGTTTGCCTACGATGTGTTTGCAAGACAAATTGTGGTGTTCGATAAGTCCGATGCAGCCTCCAAAAACCTTCTCCAATTCCCCAAAAATTATCTGCCTGGGATCTCCTCGTGGTTTGAAGGACTTCCGTTAGTTTCTTCAAAATTACGCCCATCTGAGTTAATTCAGAGCTGTTCGTCGGCTTTTCTTCCTGGATGGATACGGCCCTGATTTTTTAACTTGAAGATGTTACAGGCCGCCTCGATTTCTAGGGCTCTACCCAAACCTTCACTGCTGTTATTAAATTTGGCTAGGCGTAGCATTTTCTGAGTTTCTGGATTTCTGATATCATCAACGAAATATTGGGCAGCAAGTTTCTCTTAAAATTCTTCCGTTGCTCCCGGGTAAGCCAAATGAGTGAGACGTCTAACGTCTGCCTCAAACAAGTATGTCATATTTCCCCTGTTGGCTGATGGGAATGGTCTGCAGTAGTTGTAGGGCAGATCCATGAAGCGCTACCACTGATGATGTAGCCATTTTTTCATTATTCCAACCGTTGGCAACAGCAACGGCTTCAAATTGTCTTTTGTACATTGTCCAGTATGTTTGACCGTCCGTCATAGGTTGGAGGTTTGATATGTTGTCCTGTGGCGAATACTCTCTCGGTGGATCTTTGACTTTTTAGTCTGGTAACTTCTGCTTGTAGATTCTTCATTTCTTTCTGTACGTTTCCTATTTCTTTTTGTACATTTACTTACAACTTCTTTTTGTATATTGTTTACTTCTTTTTCAAATTTCTCATATTTTCCGTCCAATATTTTCTGTACTTTTCCTTGCTCGCCTACAATTACATCCAGCATCCATTTCTCAAGCTGTTCCTGTTCTGCTTGCCTTCTACGGTCATCCTCTTCCTCTCCCGATCCGCTCGCCTCTCAGCATTTAAATTATCCATGAAATCGGCCAACATTTTATGGTTGCTAGCCGTGACACTATCAACACTCCAACAACGTTATAATCTCGACAATATTAAAATCCGGATAATATCTATATTTAATCAATCAATTTTGTATTTAATTAAAAAAAAAAATAACACTAAAGTATTAAATTTCTTCTTAATCGCCGTCTATACTAAGGGCAGTTGACTGACGCCCTTCTTTTACTGTATGACGTGGGCGGAGCCACAGCGATTTCTACGGGAAGGGGGAAGGAAGGCGTCGATAAATTGCTCCTGCTCTTTGTTAGTTTTCTCTAAATTATGAAATAATTCATTCATTCGATACATTAATGTTTTTCTGCTTCACTTTGCTCAATACAGACTAACCGAATCTAACCAAAATTAGCTTTTAATGCCAACTCTATTCGAATACTAATCAAAACTAAACTCGCACAAAATATTACAATAAAATCACGACAAAATTGCTTTCAAAACACGTTGCCTTTCCAAGACTTCTCTTTTGAAGAATTTGGATTGGAACATTATTTTTACGATTGGAAAGACTAACCGAAATGCAAATTCGACTGAATATTAATCAAAACTAACAGAAGGTATTTAAGAAACCTAGAATATTTTATTATACAATAAAATACATAAAATCCTCTGCCTATACTAAATAGTTTTATAAAATACAAATATAATAATGAACAGACAAGACTGTATAAGAGCATACAACTTACTTACAACAGATTAAAATCACAATTTAAGTACTCAGCGTGCGATAATCATTGATTATGATGCATGAGTATTAAAAAATTACTGAACTCTCCCGATTTAATATTTATGTTGTTTAGGGGATTTTTATCTTTGTCTCTATGAGAATTTATTATTTGCCACATTGCTTTTGCGGGGCTTGCAGGTGTACGAATAATTCTGTCATTACACTCTATTTTGGTTTCTTGAATGGCATTACGATAATTTTTTTTATAGTTTTTGTATTGCTCTGTAAACTCCAGACATCTGTACTGCTGTTTTAGTTCACCCAGAAATCCTAAACGTTCACGCATCATTTTCAATCTGTCATCAAACCAGTCAGCATTATGAGTCTGGTCAGATCTTACTATATAAGACTTCTCCGGAGATGAGTGAAGTACTGAAGGTATGCACCCTCCAAACATCCCAGAAACATGTCAAACATATCATTTATACTGACAGACCCCCTGTCCTATCTGAGTGATCGGCCTACTTACTCTCCGAGTACTCTGTCCAAAGTAAGCCAAATAAGCGCGCTACATTTCATGCGTTGGCCTCCGGACACTCTGGGAGTAAAATGAGCAGAAGCTAACTCAAATTAATTTAATGAAATCAGTTTTATGAAATAATTTATTTATTTACTTAGTTTCGGTTAGTTTGGGTTGGTTGTTGTGTTTGCTATTCGAGCGAGAGAAGTGAGTAATAACTCAAACTAACCCGAACTACTTACGACTTATTATGAACTACACTTCGAGCTACCTACGACCATTGTTTATATAAATATAAACAATGTTACGACCTACTCCAAGCTACTGTGAGTTACTTAAGACCATTTTAGCTTCTTCGAGCAACTACGCGCTACTTACCACCTACTCCGAGCCACTACACGCTACCTACGACCTACTTCAACCTAGTCTCAGTTATCTACACCCTACTTCAAACTGGTCTGAGTTACTTATGACCTACTCCAAGCTAGTCTGAATCACTCCGCGCTATTTATGACCTACCCAAGCTACTCCGCCATACCTACGACCTACTCCAAACTAGTCTAAGCTACTTATGACCTACTCCGAGCCACTCCGCGATACTCACAATTTACTTCAAGCTAGTCTGAGTCACTCCGCGCTACTTAAAACCTACTCCAAGCTAGTCCGAGCCACTCCGCCCTACCTACGCCCTAGTTCGAGCACTCTACAAACTACTCTGAGCTACTTATGACCTGATCCAAGCTACTCCGAGGCATTCCGCGTTACTTACGACCTACTTCAAGCTACTTACGACCTACTCCGAGCCACTCCGCATTACCTACGACCTACTCCAAGCTACTCCGCGTTACCTACGACATAGTCCGAACTACTCTGAGTTAGTTCGGGTTAGCTTTGGGTTAGTTTCGTCTCGGTTTAGGCACTACGCATTTGCATGAATAATGGCCATTCTTCATGCAAACCTACGGGAAACAATTTCGGTTAGCTTGGGTTAGCTTAAGTTAGTTTGGGTTAGTTTTGGGTTAGTTTCGTCTCGTTTAAGGCAATGCGCACTTGCATAAAGCCATTCTTTATGCCATTTATTCCTCAAGCAAACCTATGAGAAACAATTCCGGTTAGCTTGGGCTAGTTTGGGTTATCTTCGTCTCGTTTTAGGCACTACGCACTTGCATGAAGAATGATTTTCGCGGGGTACTAGTTTGGGTTAGTTTGGATTATCTTGGGTTAGTTTCGTCTCGTTTTAGGCACTACGCACTTGCACGAAGAATTCTTCATGCAAACCTAGGAGAAACAATTTCGGTTAGCTTTGGTTAGTTTGGGTTAGCTTTGGGTTAGTGTCGTCTCCTTGAAAGCACTACGCACTTGCATGAAGCCTATGAGACAATTTTGGTTAGCTTGGGTTAGGTTTGGGTTAGT
>MU190298.1:29803-44444 GCA_016904865.1 Pissodes strobi | reverse complement strand
TGCAGAGACAAGAAGTAGGTACATTTTATTTCCCAGTACCAAACATGGCGATGAGTTAACAGAAGTTTCTATCAGAGGGGGGGTTAGCCGAATGAAGCCAATGGCTATGTGTGCCTATAATTCTGCAAATTCATTATAGATCTGTCTGACCAAATGTCTGCATAATATAGTTCATTGCGCAGGTCGGTAAATTGGTTTCATAATATAGCTGTAGAGGTATTGATACGAACATCGCTGGTAAATGTTTAGCATTTGTACAAAGTTGCTAGTAATTCATCTATCCACATTACAACTTTTAGAGAAAAACTTTGTATACTATTGAGAGTGATAAACAACCGAACCCAGAAGAAAACAATGCAGATCATAAAATGCAGGCATCGGAAGAAAGAGTCCGATGTAAGCCTTGTTACAAAAAGTATGCAAAGGGCCATGACAGGAACTGCGCTATAGCCCACAGTAAGCAAGTTCTTTACGTACATCTAGCTTGTCGGGTTAGTTTTTTTTACAGTTCAGTCAGAATTAAAATAATCTTTTATTTGTTACAATATACCGGATATTTATGGGCTAATCTATGAAGAAAAGCCATTTTTTGTCACAATTTTTTATAAAAAAAGATACAATTTTATTGAAAGAACCTTGAGCTCAAAACCCTGGTCGAAGTAGCCAGTATTTTGAATGGGCATTTTACCTAAAATATTATATTCTGTACATGTGTGAAATTGATTCCATAACCTACTTTAATAATAATGTAAATTATTATTATTATTTAAAAATGTAATAAATAGAGCAATTAATAAAACATTTTTATTGTAATTAATTATATTTTTTACCTACTTTTTTTTACTTATGTAAATGCGAATTATCAAAATTTTGTTGTGTAATTTTTGCATATTTTCAGTTTGTTGTGCATATTATTGATGTGCATAAATACCACATTTTCAAGTGCATATTTGTCTAAGTCGAATCATGAGTAACGGTCATTCGTACGTGATCACGTATTAATACAATATTATGTAGGAACCCTTTTCCTGAAACGTGAAGAACAAGGAATAGTAGGTAAATTCTGTTTATGTTTAATAATTTGTCACCATCCTGTAAAAATATATCAAGTATTTCTTAGGATGTTCACTTTAACGAAAAGTTCGATAAAACAAACTGTGAATGCTTTTAGACAGTAAAAGAATTAAAATTTTAATGCAGTACTTGTTTGTTAGAAATGTGCGCTTTTGTAAAATTGGTAACAATTTTTATTTTGATAGTATTTTAGTGACATATAAAATTTAGTCATTGTCGTCATTTAATTATAGTTACAAACCTATACTTCATTGTTTTAAATAAATCCGCTGTATTATTGTCCCACTCTATATCATTAGTCGCTTTAGTTGCACAATATATAAATATAATGGTTGCAGACCTTCTAACTATTAAGAATTAGTTTTAATTAATACTGCTAGAAATAAATCGACTGCTGCAAAATAATTTAGACAAACTATGTTAATTCTTTGATTAACTTTTACTTACTTATTATTATTCTAAATAAATTGCTTTCATGACGAACAAATTTAAACCTAGCCCCTTCGATCCGTCTGGCTATTATTTTCGTGTTTCCAGGATTCCATAATAAAAAAGTGAAAAACAAAGATCTTATGTAGGCTCACTCAGTTGTTCCTCTACCCTTCAGTGCGGCTTATCTCTAAAACAATTGAATCCCGCAGGAAAAGGTATAAAGTCGTCTTATTATATTTGTTGGAAAAATAAATCCTATCAAGATGCTCTCGTAATAATAAAATAAATCTGCTATCAAGAGTTATAGGCCAGTCACTCAGGTAAAAAAGATATGAAAAAATTAAAATTTTTGGTATAATATTGCGGGAAGTAAAAACATAATAAATCTGGATTGACAATATCTTTCGTAGCAATCGAAACATCGCTAAATTAACAAAAAACGTTAATTTGTAATAAATGCCTGAAAAAAAAATCTCACATTTACCTACATTTTTCACTGTGCTATCATAACATTCATAACCAGAATATTGCAAATTGTTGTTTATTTTGAAATAACGCGAAAGTAATGCAGATGGCTCTTTATGCTACAGAATATGGCTAGAAACCTGCTTTTAATTTTGCATAATTTTTCTCATCCGGCAGAGACACGATTTTAACGTTTTAAACAAAATGTGCTAGTCTAAATAATCACGATATACTTAAAATTAGGGTGCAAATATTGCTGACAAAATCTGAATATGCAAACTTATCAATGTCCTGTATCTTAATTAAATTATGTATTATTTAAATAATAAAATTATGCTTGGCATAAAGAATGAATCAAAATGTATGTCTGGAAATATTTGACAGATGCTATTAATAAATTCACCTAGGCTCATCGTCTGCATGCTCCAGAAAAACTAAAATAATAATTTTTTAATATTCTAAAAATGCGTAATACTACAGTCCTACCTTTTTAAATATAGATGCTTTTTATCATTCGCTTTTATAAAAAAAACTATTCCATTTGTTCTTTGAAGAGAACTAAATATTTTTTGGACGTTATCCTTCCGATTTACCCTTGAGTAATCTTAAATTATTCCTGTATTATTTCCAAAAGAAATAATGCTAGAATATTTGCTTATATCTAAAGACCGGATTATATGCAGCCAAAAATATTGAGAACATGCGCATATATATGCATTTTTTTTTTATTTATGCAGGATATATGAAAAAAAAAACATAGATATGCAATGAACATGCATCAGTAATAAAACGAGAAAATTTGTATTTTCTAAATTAAGTTTTCGCTAAATTAGCGGAATGACTATTGAATAAAAATAAATTAAAGTTGTATATACTTTAATAAATCACAAATACAATTGTCCCATATCAATTTATATCAAACTTATGTTATTATTAATTTGAAAAATTATAAATAGCACTAGTTATTACGTGTGCTTCAAGTTTTTGAATCAAAAAATTGTTTATGTAACAATTTTTGTATTCCAAGCAAACATTTTTAATCCAAAAGGACTTCTAAAAGTGGCGTAGCATAGGGCTTTCGGCCTAAGCCATCATCAGTGTTATTTGTCAATGGAAAGGGACATATCCATGAAGATAAACGAACGACACAAATCGACAACGGTTATATTTAAATTTCACAAATTGTACGTCACATTTTAAGTAGGTACCTACATGATTCACATAATTTAAGTTAAAATCTTTAAAAGACAAAAACGTGGTTCTACCTCGACATTTGTCGTTCCACCCAAAAACGTGATTCTACTTCGTTTTTGTCTTTTAAAGATTTTAAATCAAATTATGTGAACCATTCTCTTAAAATGTGACGTATAATTTGTGAAATTTAAATGTGACCGTTGTCGATTTGTGTTGTTCGGTTATCTTCATGGATATGTTCTTTTCCATTGACAAAGACAAGTAACACTGATGATGGCTTAGACCAAAAGCGCTCTGTTACGCCACTTTTAAAATCATTTCGGATTAAAAATTTTTTGCATGTAATACAAAGATTGTTTTATTTACTATGTTTCGTACATGCACACAGCCTTTACTCTTCATTTAAAAAATGCACAGTCCTTCGCAAATATGCAACCCGGGGGCATTGAAAATGAGAAAATGATTAATAAAAACACTTAAATGTGATATATGTCGAAATTCAAATGGTTTCTAAAAGCAGAGTTTAAAAAAGTAAAAGTACAAACACGAGTGTTTATAATATATATAAGTAAAGAAATGCATTTTTAACGATAATATTAAACATTATCATAATGAAAACAAAAATAATTAAAAAAAAGGTGCAGTTATGAAATCCTAAAAAATTACCCTTTAATTTTAGATAGGAAAATCTATTAACATATGATTAGCCATAACGCTACTGACATATTTTTAACCTACCCCGATTCGTTCTAGCCCGTTTTGGTGCTTTTGATTATTTTTAGTTAGTTTTGATTAGTCGTTCACGCCCAATTAACTTTCCGTTAGTTTCAGTTTGTTCCAATTTTTTTAGTCATTTGAACCGACTCCGATACGTTATAAACAAATTTAATCTTTTTGGTTAGTTTTGGTTAGTCGCAAAAATTCGATTCGTTTTGGTTAGTTTTAACTTACTCTAATTATTGGAACCTATTTCGATACGTTTTAGCCCGTTTAAGCGCGTTTGGTTACTTGTGATTAGTTTTGGTTAGTCATACATTCAGCTTTCGGTTAGCTTTAGTTAATTTTAAATTATTTTAGTATTTTGAACCGGTTCCGTTACGTTTAACCAATTTTAATATTTTTGGTTAATTTTAGTTAGTCGGCAAAATTCGGTTAATTTAAGTTCACTTAAACTTATTTTTAATCTGTGTCGATATGTTTTAGCCCATTTTGGTGCTTTTGGTTAGTCATCAAAATAAGGTTAACTCGAATTAGTTTTAGCTTCAATATTTTTAATCTATTTTGATACGTTTTCGTCCGTTTTGGTGCTTTTAGTTACTTTTGGTTAGTTATTCAATCAATTTTCGGTTACTTTCAGTAAGTTCTAATTTATTTGTGTCATTTGAACCGGTTCCGATACATTAAAACCAATTTAAACGTTTTTGGTTAATTTTAATTAGACGCCAAAATTTGGTTAATTTGGGTTAGTTACTTATTTTAATATTCGTAATCTGTTCCGATACTTTTAGCCCTTTTTGGTGTTATGGCTACTTTTTATTAGTTTTGGTTAAAAATTCAACCAGCTTTTGGTTAGGTTTAGTTACTTTTAATTTATTTTAGTCATTTGAACAGGATCCAATAAGTTAAAACCAATTCAGATGTTTTTGGTTAATTTTAATTAGTCGCCAAAATTCGGTTAATTTAAGTTAGATTCAACTTACCTTAATATTTTTAATATTTTCCGACATGTTTTAGCCCTTTTTGGTGCCTTTGGTTACTTTTGGTTATAGTTTTGGTTGGTCGTTCAATAAAGTTCAGTTCATTTTAATATATTTTAGTCATCTGAACCGGTCCGGTACGTTATAAGCAATTTTAATGTTATTGGCTATTTTTGGTAGGTCACCAAAATTCGGTTAATCTAGGTTAGTTTGAACTTACTTCAATATTTTTAATCTATCTCGATGCGTTTTAGTCCGTTTTGATGTTTTTAGTTACTATTGGTTAGTTTTGGTTGGCCATTCAATCAACTAGCGGTAAATTTCAGTTAGTTTTAATATATTCTAGGCATTTGAATCCTTCCGGTACGTTAGCAACTTTAATGTTTTTGGTTAGTTTTGGTTAGTCGCCAAAATTCGGTTCATTTGAGTTAGTTTTATCTTACTTCAATATTTTAAATCTAATTCGATACGTTTTAGCCCATTTTGGTGCTTTTAGTTACTTTTGGTTAGTTATTCAACCATCTTTCGGTTACTTCCAGTTAGTTTCAGTTTATTTTAGTCATTTGAACCGGTTCCGATACGTTATAAGTAATTTTAGTGTTTTGGTTAGTCACCAAAATTCGGTTAATTTAGGTTTGTTTTAACTTATTTCAATATATTTAATCTATTTCGATACGTTTTAGTCCATTTTGGTGCTTTTAGTTACTTTTGTTTAGTAATTCAATCAACTTTCGGTTAGTTACACTTAGTTACAAATTGTTTTAATCATTTAAACCGGTTCCGATGAATTATAACCAATTTAAATGTTTTTGCTAATTTTAGTTAATCACCAAATTTCGGTTAATTTGGGTTAGCTTCAACTTACATTAATATTTTTAATCTGTTCCGATACGTTTTAGCCGTTTTTGGTGCTTTTGGTTAGTTTCAGTTAGTCGTTTAATGAACTTTCAAGTAAATTTCAGTTAGTTTTAATATATTTTAGTCATTTGAACCGGTTCCGGTACGTTATAAGCAATTTTGATGTTCTTAGTTAGTTATGATTGGTAGCCAAAATTTGGTTAATTTGGGTTAGTTTTAACTTGCTTTAGTATTTTTAATCTGGTCTGATACATTTTAGCCCGATTGTGTGCTTTTAGTTACTTATGGTTAGTCATTCAATCAACTTTCGGTTACTTTCACTTAGTTACAATTTGTTTGTCATTTGAACCAGTTCCGATGCATTATAAGTATTATAACCAATTTAAATGTTTTTACTAATTTTAATTAATCGCCAAAATTCGATTAATTTGGATTAGTTTTAACTTATTCTAATATTTTTGATCTGATACGTTTTAGCTCTTTTTGACGCTTTTGGTTACCTAGTCATTCAAACAACTTTCGGTTAATTTTAGTTAGTTCAAATTTACTTTAGTCATTTGAACCGGTTCCGGTACGTTATAAGCAATATTAATGTTTTTGGTTAGTTTTGGTTAGTTGCCAAGATTAGGTTAATTTGGGATAGTTATAACTTACTTTAACATTTTTAATTTGTTCCGATACGTTTTAGCCCATTTTGCTGCTTTTAGATACTTTTGGTTAGTCATTCGATCAACTTTTGGTTACTTTCAGTTAGTTCCAATTTATTTTAGTCATTTGAGCCGGTTCCGATACGTTATAACCAATTTAAATGTTTTTGGATAATTTTAGTTAGTCGCCAAAATTCGGTTAATTTTGATTAGTTTCAACTTATTTTAATATTTTTAAGCTGTTCCGATACGTTTTAGCTTTTTTGGTGCTTTTGGTTAGTTGTTCAATCAACCTTCGATAAATTTCAGTTAGTTTTAATTTATTTTAATCATTTGAACCAGTTCCGATAGCCGAGCTCCATTATATGGTTAAGCACAAGCCGTCTGTGTGCGTCGGAAAATCGTAGGGAAAAAAACCGGGTTCTGCATCGGACAGAACTGAAAATAGGATAGTTTTACTCATGCGCACAAACACCGAGCAGCGACAGAACGAAATCAGCTGTTAAAGCTTTTACAGTTCGGTTATCAATAATATTAATATTATCAAATTTCTCTGACCATGCTTGTTGCTTGCACTTGAAAATAATTCATTTTTCTGTGTTTGCCGTTTTGGGTTTAGAGTTTCGCCGTTTTGTTTCATTCAATTATTGAATTAGTTTATGTTATCGTTTTTGTTGAAAATAACTAATTTACTTTTGGATATCTATTTTAGTTTATTATTATAATAGTTCGTTATTAGTGTATAAGTTGGTCTAGACGTTAGGATTTAAAGACAATAGTAGGTATATTGTGCAACGAGTGCTGAAAATAAGACTTTTCACACGAATGATAGTTTGGTGACACGAGCCGTAGGCGAGTGTCATAAAGTCTCATGAGTGTGAAAAGTCTTTTCAGTACGTGTAGCACACTATACTTTTTCTACGACTGCTACATAGAGGGTGCCCCACTGGGAGTGTGGTAGAAAATGACATGTTATGTGGGAAACTTATGTATTATTGATTCATCAGAAAATGTCATTCCTATGGGCCTATGGTACGGGAATCCAATTTTTTACACATTTAGAAATGGGCCCCCGGGGAGCGAAGCCCTCAAATTGGGCCCCAAGCCATAAAAGGGGGCCCCTGGCATGAGAGTCCCATTTTCTACAGTTTTGCAAAAAGGGACTCCTGGGGGGGGGGGGGGGGTGAAGCCCTAAAAATGGGTCCCCTTTTTAGTGATCTGGGAATGGGACCTCTGAAGGTGAAGCTCTAAAACGGAGACGAAGCCCTTTAAATACCCGAATAAGCATATACACTTTGCACACGCCGTGTGAAAAGTATACTTTTCACACGATGTTTGAAATGTCCAGTTTTCAAGAGCAATTGTTAGTGCGTTTTTGTCTATTTTCAGGGCAGTCGTAGAAAAAATACCTTAAAAGACAATGGCGTCAACTGCCAAGGTTAAAAAAAATACTCAACGGTGTTTGGTTTGGTGTTGCCAAAATAAGGGTATAATACCAGGGATTTCTTATTTTAAGTAAGTATAATTTTCTTTTAAGGATAACTGCAGCATAACATACAAAATATGGGAATAATATCACCTTAGAAGGGGTTTATTTACTGACCTTTAGCATAAATCACGATGTATAATTAGGTCAGCTAGTTTATTCAGTTTCATCATTTTGTATTAAAAGAGTCTTCTTATAGGTAGGATGGATTTTAATTTACTTTGTTGAGCTTTGATGCTCTAAATAGTTTTTTTTAGATCCTTAAATGGGTAATTGTTCCCCATACTTGTTTCGGCTATTTTAAAAATTCATTTACAGACTACTTATAGGGGTTCAATAATATAGAAATTATCCGTGGGGGGAGCTTTAATTTTTTTCCCAGTATTGTAAGCGGAATCCGCTTTGTGCTCTAAGTACACAAGTAACTATTACAAATTCTTAAAATCCGGACCTGTCGCATAAGCGTGAATAATCACGGCCGTGCGTTGATGAAGCACGTGGAATCGATCAATAACCTGCTAATTGAAACTGCGCAGTCTCAGAACTAGTTTATTTTGTTTACATCTGAAGGCGCATGAATTGGTATGATTTGGATCGCTTTGTGCTTATCCATATAATGGAGGTCGGTGGTTCCGATACGCTATAACCAATTTTAATGTTTTTGGTGTGTCGCCAAAATTCGGTTAGTTTTGGTTAGTTTTAACTTACTTTAATGTTTTTAACAGTTTCGATACGTTTTAGCTCATGTTAGTTCTTTTAGTTAGTGTTGGTTAGTGATTTAATCAACTTTCGGTTACGGCAGTTAGTTCCAATTTATGTTAGTCATTTGATCCGGTTCCAATACGTTAAAATCAAATTTCATGTTTTTGGTTAGTTTCCGTTAGGCGCCAAATTCTGTTCGTTTTGGTTACTTTTAACGAACTTTAATTTTCCTAACTTGTTCCGATACGTTTCAGCTCGTTTTGGTGCTCTTGTTTAGTTTTGATTAGTAGTTCGATCAACTTTCAGTTAGTTTCTATTTATTTTAGTCATTTGAACCGGTTCCGATACGTTATAAGCAAATTTAATGTTTTTGGTTAGTCGCCAAAGTTCGGTTTGTATTGGTTAGTTTTAGCTTACTTTAAATTTGTAACCTGTTCTGATACGCTTTAGCCCGTTTTGGTGCTTTTGATTAATTTTGGTCAGTCGTTCAATCAACTTGCGATTAGTTTCAGTTACTTCCCATTTATTTTAGTCATTTGAACCGATTCCGATACTTTATAATCAAATTTAAGTTTAAATAAAGAAACTAACACGATCTCTCACCCGTATGACGTCATGTGGCAAATGTCGCATGAACTTTTTCACGATTTGAGGCCCTATACTAGGAAAACAGAAACATTTTCAATGTTAATATCTTTAAAAATGTAGAATTTTTATCGTAATTCTAGTTTTTCTCCTGGAAATATTTGTAGACATATTCCATCTAAATTCAAAATCCATTACCCTGTTTGGATGTTCTAGTTTGTATAATGTGCTTTGTCAAACTTTTAGAGCATCGACGCTTCTTTAACTGTCTTAAATCTTGATCCTAAATTCTTTTCGAAATAGCTTACTACATAGCTTTCTTTGAACCTTATTTAGTTTAAGATTAATAAACGGATGTTTCTGAAAAGATTGCAGTGTGCTTCTGAATGTTCTTAATTAAAGTAACTTGGATGAGCCTAGCATTTATTTTTTAGGTTTTTTTTTGGGTGCGGTCGTTAATCACTTGTTATCTCGTTCCAAGCCACTGCGAAGCGAACGGACTGCCCGGCCGAGGCAGCAGTTTGGTGCAAGAGTACATTCACCCCATAGATCCGTTTTGGGTCTTAATTAAACCAATAGCAATGCACAAAAGCGATAGTTATTGGGCGGAGCTAGATAAGCGAGGGAAAACGCATAGCTCTCCGCTCGCTTCGCTCGCTTCGGGGGCTCAGTCAACTGAAACTAACCCAAACTGACCCAAGGCATGCCCAAAATCAGTTCTAATCTAGCATTCTTTAAATTTCATAAATTGCCTCTAGCTCCACCTATTAACTGTCACTTTTGTGCATTCCTATTGGTACTTTCCCCAGTTTCGTGGACGAGGGCAAGAGGAAAACTCATTGCTCGAATTTCCAAGTGTTTGCACTGCTTAGAAGGTCAATAGGCTCAATAGACTGTGTTATTCTGTTCCATATTATGAAATTAAATATTATTTGGGATCATACGCCGATACTATTTATATGGAATATTAAGTTACTCCACCTGCCCTAAAAATAATGGCCTAGATGTCAACCATTTGACTTGACAAGTTCATAATCTAATTTTATTTGTATATTCACTAAAACGACTGGTACTTCCAAACAGGTATTTAAAATGGCTAAACTTTCTTTTAGCTGAAATGGGTTATGTAAAAACTGTGTTTTTGTTTGTTTATCTGTCTGAACATAGAAACACAAATTTTGTTTTTCGGAAATGCGTCATTTCCGTTTTCCAGACTTTAGATTAGCTGAAATCTGTTACAGATACAATTAAAAAAAAGAAGTCTTGTACTTTATATTATGTCCCGCAAAATTAAAATGTAATTTACAGCGTTTACAGTCTTATTGAATTTCAGTTTAAAAAATGCTAATTTTTCAGGAAATGTTAATGAAAATAATTTTTAAGTATGTGTCCCTTAAACAATACATCCTTATTTGCAACATCCAAGATGCCTTTATTACAACAGCTCTCCATTTCAGATGACATTGGACAAATTAAGAATTAGTAACCATGGGTGGCGTGACGTATCTTTAATCATTATATTATTTTTTAGAATATTCACAATTATTTCAATATTTTATTACAAATGCTCTTACATTTTTAAATTTAACGACAAAAGCACTCGATTTAACTGCAATTTTTTAATAATAGTACCTAGGTATAAAATTCCACTGACATAAAAACCGTACATTTAAAACGACAACATATTCAAATTGAAAAATTAAATATCACCCGACCTAGACAAACTAACCCAAACTAATCCAAGCTAACCCAAACTAACCCAAGCTAATCCAAACTACCCAAACTAAGCTAACTCAAACTACCCCAGGCTAACCCAAATTACAAATTGCAAAATTAAATAAGCGCGCTCCTCGCGCTTACAGTGACCCGACTGAAACAAACTAACCCAATCTTTTTTTTTCTTTTTTTTTCCCGGGGGTAAAAAATCTTCTAGCAAGACGCACCGGCTTGTTGTTCATGAAGCCCGCCAGTGTCGGATTCGGTCCCCCCAGAGATCCGCCTCCCGACTAAAACCCTCCCCCCCCCCCCTGGTTACGGCAAGTGTGTGCGTGGCTCCCTCTGGCAGCGCAGAAAATCCGCATTTCATCGGAGGGAGGGCCGTCTGGGCGCAGTTTGTGTACGCCGATGGATTATCCATTTTTCCTTCTCATTGTGCCCTCTCATCACTTTCCTTTGTGGTCACTATGTGCTTAATGTACCCCTCGATGCGTGTCCAGTTTTCCCTGCTTCCGATCATTATATTTATAATATTTTCCGGCGTGATTGCTTCTCTGATTTCCTGGTTTATCTTCATTCGCTTTCTTTCCCATCTTGGGCAGACAAAGAACGTATGTTCCGCGTCGTCAGTTTCCGCGTCGCAGTAGCAGCATGATCGACTTTCCCTCTTTGTAATCCTATGTAAGTAGGCGCCAAAGCTTCCATGGCTCGTCAGGAACTGAGTCAGGTGATATCCTATATGTCCCCATTTTCTCTCCAGCCAACGGGCTATGTCACCGATCAACCTGTGTGTCCATCTCCCGGAGGACGAGGAGTCCCAATTTCTTTGCCAGCTGCTAATTGTGCGGCCCCGTTCTGCTTTTTTACGCTCTCTCCAGGTCGGGTCTTCTCCTCCTCTTGTGTTGTATAGTCGCAACCTTTCTTCCGCGAGTAGCTCCAGTGGGACCAGTCCCGCAATAACCAGAGCTGCATCCGTCGACACCGTGCGGTATGCACTGCAGATCCTAAGTGCCGCTATCCTTTGGGTTGATATTACCAGTTCCCTACAGCGTTTTATTTTCATAGCCGGAAGCCACACCGGGGCTCCATGCAATACTGCAGATTGCATTGCCATTGCCAGGACTTTTCTTCTTGCGGCTTGTGGCCCTCCTAAGTTCGGTAGTAGCGCACAAAGAGCTTTCATAACTTTTTTAGCCTTATCGCAGGATTTCTCCACATGGCGGGCCATCGTCAGTCCACGATCCAGTGTCATACCCATGTAGCTTACCGTTTTATTTGGCACTATTCTTGTCCATCGAGTCTAAACATGATGTGTTGCACCTTCCGTTTAAAATTCAAAATAATGGCATTGGTCTTTTCTGTGGCAATTGTTAATCTCTTGTCTTCCATCCAATCTTTTATTTTACTAAGTGTCATGTTTCCGTGTTCCATCATCTTGGAATCGCTTTCTGCTTCGATCAGCACCGCTAGGTCGTCCGCATAGCATATCAGCCGGATTCCTCGGTGGGTCTCTATCTCCATTATGCTATCATATAAAACGTTTCATAGCGTGGGACCGAGCACAGTTCCCTGTGGAACGCCTCCGTATACGTCTCTCTCCATCCGCTCCTCCACGATCACTCGTCGGTCGTTAAGGTATGACATTATTGTCCTTGTTAGGTATTCGCTCACTCTTTTCCGTCTTAGCGCTTCCGTGATGCCCTCCCAAGCTGCTGTGTTGAAGACATTCTTTATATCCACCAGTATTAATCCATGCCACCCTCCTGGCTTTTCCCTTGCTCTATTCACTACCTGTTTTATTGCATCTATGGTTGTTTTCTTTTTCATAAACCCGTATTGGTGCGCATTAAAACCTCCCCTGTTCTCTATTTCACGTACCAGTCTTTTATTTAGGAGGTGTTCATACACTTTAGCGATTACGTCTATAAGGCATATTGGCCGGTACTTTGTTGGTTCGTCTGCTGTCTTTTTCGGTTTATCGATTAGGATCAGTTTTGTCCTTTTCCATGCCTTTGGAAATTCGTTTTTTGCCAAGAAAAAATTAAAGAATTTAGTGAAATACGGAATGTCACAACTTATCACCGATTTGATCACGTTTGGCGGTAGGCCGTCTGGGCCTGGTGCCTTATCTGGTTTGATGTTTTTACAGGCTTCAAGGACTTCCTTCTCCTTGAAAACCTCACAATCTCTTATCACGTTTTGTTGTCCTGTATCCACTATCACAGGTGTGTCTTTAGTGTGTATGAATAGTTCCTGAAAGAGACTAATTTTTTGTTCTGTCGTCAAGTCTATCTTTGGAGCTGGTTTTTTCATCTTGGTCCTTACTATTTGGTATCCTTGCCCAAAGACATCGTTTTCCAGTTCATCGCATAGTTTTTGCCACGCTCTCTTTTTGGCTTTATTTATTTGTCCACATAGTTTCTTCTTCGCACCTTTATACTCTTCCTGTCTCCTACGTCTCTCATCCTCGTTTTGTGTCGCTCTTTGGAAAAGTCTCCTTTTCCAAAGCTAACCCAAACTAACCCAAACTAACCTAAGCTAACCCAAACTAACCCAAGCTAATCAAAACTAACCCAACCTAACCCAAACCCAAACTAATCCAAGCTAACCCAAACTCCAAATTGCAAAATTAAATAAGCGCTCTTTACGCGCTTCCGATCCAACCTGACCCAAATTGTACAATTAGTTTACTTTAAATTAAAGTTATTTAAATTAAATTAAATTTTCTTGAAAAACGGAAATGTCGCATTTCCGGAGAAAAGTTATTAGTTTCTGCGATTAGAATAAATGTCTCAATTACTAAGGTAAAACTAGTTTTTATGTAACGGATTTTAGCTATTCTAAATTAAACAAAAAAATTTTTTAAATAAAAAAAAAAAGAAATAATGCATTTCCGAAAAAAAAAATTGATTCCTGGGCTCTGAATAAATGTCTAGAACATTAAACAAAAACTGATTTTTATGTAACCGATTTCAGCTAATCTAAAATCTGAAAAATTATCTAAAATCTAAAATTATTTGTGTTTCTATGTTCAGACAGACCTTTTATAGACAAACAAAAACACAGTTTTTACATAACCCATTTCAGCTAAAAGAAAGCTGAGCCAAATAGTCTCTAGTTTCTTTAATAAACATATGTCGAAAAATGCACCCTAACAGAGCTACAGCCAGTGGCGTAGCTAGAAATGTGTGCGCCGGGGGGCAAGCCTATCCGCTGGCGCCTAAAACAAACCTATATTTTGTGTATATACGCAAATTAGTCCAAAAATAATACATCATAATATTAAACGTATATTTTTGAAGTGAAACATCTTAACGCGCGCCGGGAGTAAAATTTAAAGGTCGCGATCCCGACACACTGCGGGCGAGCTGGCAGGTACTGAAAACGGTCACGGACGTTTATTGTGATATCTTTGTTAGTTTACAAGATAAATATACAGGATTTTCTCTATTACCTTGTCAAGACATAAGCGAAACTTTTTTGAAGAACAGTATTTTTTTCATTTAGGCCTTTTCCTTTTGTTAATTTACAAGATAAAAATATGGGGTTTGCTCTATTACCTCGTCAAGACATAAGCGAAACTTTTATGAAGAATAGTTTTTTTCATTTAGGCTTTCTTTTTTGGTTAATTGAGTGATATATTTAAAAAACTACTTTTTAACCAAATCCGTTAAGATATGTGTAAGGCTAGGGGCTAGGGCGTATAATTATTGTGATATCTTTGTTAGGTTACAGGATAAAAATATGGGGTTTGCTCTATTACCTTGTCAAGACATAAGCGAAAC